>JAPYZD010000795.1:0-88176 GCA_030522725.1 Ichneumoninae sp. B BG-2022a
TTTTTAAAATAATTTATTATAATATTTTTTATTAATTTATTTTTATATTTTTTATTAATTTTTAAAATAATTTATTTTTATATTTTTTATTAATTTTTAAAATAATTTAATTTATTATTATATTAATTATTAATTTTTAAAATAATTTATTTTTATATTTTTTATTAATTTTTAAAATAATTTATTTTTATATTTTTTATTAATTTTTAAAATAATTTATTTTTTTATTTTTTATTAATTTTTAAAATAATTTAATTTATTATTATATTAATTATAAATTTTTAAAATAATTAAATTTTATATTTTTTATTAATTTTTAAAATATATTTTTATATTTTTTATTAATTTTTATAATAATTTTATATTTTTTATTAATTTTTAAAATAATTTATTATAATATTTTTTATTAATTTATTTTTATATTTTTTATTAATTTTTATAATATTTTTATATTTTTTATTAATTTTTAAAATAATTTATTTTTTTATTTTTAATTAATTTTTAAAATAATTTATTATTATATTAAATATTAATTTTTAAAAGAATTAAATTTTATATTTTTTATTAATTTTTATATTTAATTATAAATTCTTAAATAATTATATTAATTTTAGGATCAGTAAAAATTTCACACGTATAAATATATTAGAAGAATGGATAAATGAATTAAATAAATTTAATTTAAAATGTATAAAACCATTTAATTTTATTGATATATTTGGTGAAACTTCTGAATTAATGCAAGAAATAAGTGATAAATTACCACAAGATTTAATGTCAAGACAAAATTCTATTATTATGAGAATTTCATCCTCACAAAATTGGCCATTTATAATAGATCCGCAATCACAAGCTCGTGAATGGATTATTAATAAAGAAGGTGGAAACGGAAATATAATAATTATTTCAATAAATTCTAAGGAATTAAAAAAACGTATAGAACAATCTATACGTACTGGTATTGCTTTAATGATAGAAGATATTGAGTAAGTTTTTTTTTTTATTTTTTTTTCTCTAGAAATTGTAAATTTCTACCACCTTATGTAGAAATTCTATTAGATAAAGATAATTTATTAAATATGAAATTATATTTTAATATTGATATCCAACCATCATCATTTCGACTTTACCTTCGTTGCAAATCTGAAAAACCAAAAATATCGGCAAGATTAGCCGCTAAACTTTCTATTATAAGTTTTTGTATTACTCAAGAAGCATTGCGTGAACAAGTAATTTATTTATTTTATTATTATAATCATTAGTTATTAAGTATAGTGATATCTGAAAAAAATCCTACACTTGAAATAAATAAAGCTAAAGTTGTTAAAAATCTAATAGAAGGTTTAAATCAACTTTCACGACTTGAAGAAAATGTATTACATCATTTGACTTCTTCAAAAAAAAGCATAATTGAGGATGAAGCAGCAGTCAATGTAAGAAAAAAAGAAAAAAAAATTTTTTAAATAGGCATTAATAGCTTCTAAAAACTTAACTATTGAAAGACAACAACAACAAGAAATAAGTCAACAAAATGAACGTATAATTGATGAAGCTCGTAATCATTATGTTCCAATTGCAAACAAGTGTTCAAAATATTTCTTTATAATTTCTCGTTTAAAATATATAATGCCAACATATTTATTCAATTTGAATTTTTTCTTAGAAAAATTTCACAATTCTTTAAGAAATTCACAAGATCCTATTGAAGAAAAAAATGTTGAAATTGCATTAATTAAAGAATTATATAAGTAAATTAATTTATTTTATTTATTTATTCAGAACTGTTTGTCCTTCTTTATTACAACAACATCAAAAAGTTTTTCTTTATATTTTGGCTTTAAATTTAATTCCAACAATAAAAAATCATGAAAAAACAGTAAGCTTAAAAAAAAAAAATTAAAAAATTTTTTTTGAAATTAAAAAATTTTTTTTGAAATTTTTTTTGAAATTTTTTTTTTCAGAAAGAATTGAATGATATATCAATAAAAGAATCTTTAACAGTAGAAACAATGAGATCAATAGTTGAAAAAGAATTAGGTGATGATTTCAAATTTAGTTATACATGGACTATAAAAGATGCATATGAAATATCAAATCATGTAAGATTATAATAATTTTTTTTGATATTTAGATGAAACCAATATTTGTTTCACTTTCATCTGGTAAAGATCCATTTAATGATATACAGGCTTTATCTGATACAAAAAACATACAACTTCATAATATATCTTTAGGTAGAAAAAAAATATTAAAAATTAAATTTTCTACCAGGAAAGGATCAAGAAAATAAAGTACTTGATATATTATCTGTAGCTATGTCTAAAGGTGATTGGGTTATATTACAAAATTGTCATTTATCATCAAAATGGTCAAAATCTTTAAGTATTTATCTTGAAGAATCTATTAATATTAATGAGAATTTTCGTGTTTGGTGGACAGCTTATCCCTCAAATTTGTTATGTCAAAATTTATTAACAAATTCAATTAAATTAGCAACATATACTGCTTCAACTTTAAAATCAATAATACATTCATTATGGAGTTTAGCACCAGTTTGTTGGCCAAAATTTTTTCATTCCTGTAAACATCCTGATATGTTATATCGCATAGTATTTTTATTGGCAATTTTTCATGGAATTTGTGCTGAAAGAAAAAAATATGGAAAAAGAGGATGGTTAACTAAAAATTTAGAATTTAGTGATTCTGATTTTCGTACTACATCTATTCAAGCAAGAAGTCGAATTAATAATAATGTGAATGATAATAACTTTAAATATATTATTCAAGAAATACGTCACATTGTAAAGAATGTAACATATGGAGCCCGAATTTGTAATGAAAATGATAATAAACTTCTTAACTGTTTAATTGACAAAATTATCCCATCTAATCTTATTGATATTGACTACATTATTTTGGGACAATCAAATATTAAAATATTATTGAATAAAAATGATTTTGGGACATCAGAAATGCCTGATAAACCAATGGCATCTATTTTAGGATTACATCCTGATTTGGATAATTTGATGGAAATACAATATTCGAAAGAATTAAACGACTGCGTTAATTTAATGACTGAGGAAAAAATAATAGGTAAAAAAAAAAAAGAAAAATTTTTTTAGTTACAGAAAAATCATCATCTAATAATATTGATTTCAAAAATATAGAAAATCAAATAATAGAAATAGAAAAAGAAATTAATAAATTGTAAGTAATTTTAAAATATTAAATGTTTACTCCAGTAAATATATTAAATGTAATAATTCTTTAATTGAATCATTTAAAGATTTATTAGATAGAGAAATTGAGGCGTTAAAAGATTTAATTAAAATAATTAAAGAAGATATTTCAATCATTAAAGAAGTAATTTCTGGTAATCTTATTGAAACAAATATTGAAATTATTAATTCATTAAAAAAAAATAAATGTCCCAAAAATTGGTTAATAAAAAATAATAAAAAAAATATAAAAGAATTTTTTGAATGGTTGTTTGAACGTTCAAAGATTTTAAATGATTATATAAATATAATTGAAAATAATAAAATTCCTCAAATAATTAAAATTAAATTATCAAAAATTATTTTTATAGAAGAAATATTTGTTTTAATTAAAAATGTAAGTTATATAATTCAATAAATTTTTGTTAAGAATTTTGCAATAGAAAAAAATTTAAATCTTATTAATATTAAATTAATTGGAATACCATATAAAAATAATAATGAACAAAAAAAAAACCAAACAAAATTTATTATTGAAGATTTAATATTAGATGGTGGTTATTGGAATGAAGAAACTTGGTAAAAAAAAAATTTTAAATTTAAATTATTTAGGACCTTAGAATCTTCCGCATTTTCAAATAATATTATATCACCAATTGAATTATTACCAGAAGAAGAAAATTCGCAAGAAATTATTGCTGGTAGAATTAAGTAAGTTAAAAAAAAAAAATTTTTTATTTTAGAATACCAATTTATTTTTCTTCTGAATTTACTACAAATGTTCAGTTTCATTTATTATTACCAACATTATATGATAATGAATTTTGGATACAATCTGGAATTGCTGGTTATTGTTATTAAAAATGAATTATTAATTTTTTATTAGTATCTCCAATATTAAAATCATAAGGCTTTTTAATTTCAACATTTATAAATTCTTTAATTCCATTAAAATTTTTAGTTATATAAAATATACAATCATATTCTTTTGAAGTATTATCATTTATAATTATTTGTTTAGGTTCTTTATGTAATCCTCTTAAAATTATTTTTTCAACTACAAAAGATATATATACAAATATTATTATTACCTTTACGATTTATCGTTAAATTTTGAGGTTGACTTTTAATCAATGTCTTTTTATTTATTTTTATATCAAGCGGTTCTGATTTTAAAATTATTGTATTGTTTATTGTATTAAGAATAAAATTTTCATAAGCAAATTTTCCTGAATTTTTATAATCATATGAAGTTCCATCATCCAAATATATTTTTCCATTTGCTTTAAATTGTCCGGGACTTATTTCTTCAGGATATATGTCCAACTAAAATAAAATAAATTTTATTAAGAAATTAGATACCGTTAATGGATCATATAATTGAACAATACTAGATCTTCTTTGTCTGTCTCTATTAAAAAGTATACTACCTAAAAAAAAAAAAATATTTTTTTTTTAAAATATTTTTTTTTAAAATTATTTTTTTTAAAAATATTTTTTTTTTTAAAATAATTTTTTTTTACATACCCGATTTAATAAATACGGGTATTTCTTCAAGTGTTATTGAAAATTTTTGTATAGTTTCAGTTGATTTAATTGGTATACCTTGGAAATAATCATACCTTTATTTAATAATTTTTTTTTTATTCTTCTTACCATCCTATTGTATTTTTATTTACATGGCCCATAGGAAAATATACTTCAATTTCATGTTGATTATTATTAAAAAAATCAGATGGTAATGTATTCATAGGTTGATTTATAGAACGTATTAAAACATTATTTCCAATCTAAAATTATAAAAATTAGAAAAATTTACCATCATTTCTTCATTTTGAAATTCAAAAATTTTTCTGTCAATAATTTCTTCATTCCACCATATTGGTTTTATTATTGGTTCACCATTTAAAGCGTATTCCATGAACCATGTATACCAACTAGGTAATAAACGATAACGTGTTTGAGCAGCAGTTCTGTTAATAAATCAAATTATTTATTTTATTTACCGAATACGATTTAATGTTTGTAATGATAATAACCATGGCTCCCGTCTTGCAGATTCAATGTGTGTATGATCACGCATAAATGGGTACCAAACTCCAAGCTGTGCCCAACGTGATACGAGTTCTTCTTCTGGATTTCCGAAAAAACCACCAATATCAGCTCCTGTAGTTTATGAAGAAGAATAAAAAGAAACAAACCAATAAATGATATTCCTCCAATCATATGATTTAAAATCATTGGAATTGAAACTTGCAGATGACTCCATTTTGACATATTATCGCCGGTCCATATAGCTCCATATCTAAAGAAAAATGACGTTATAAAAATATCACCTGTGTGAACCTATGAAAAAGGCTCTACCTAGAACAAAAGGTCTTTGATTAGGATTTCTTCTTTGCAAAGCTTCATAAGTTGTTTTTTGATAATATATAGAATAAAGATTATGTACTTCACGACTTTCTCTTCCATCCTTAAATATATCATATTTTTTTTTTTAAGTTTACCAAATGAAGCGATCCTCTTGGACATGTCATTTCTGGTTTATTAAATACAGAAGGCTCATTCATATCATTCCAAACATGTAAAATATCTGATGAGCCTTTCCAATATTTATTTAGAAAAAAATCTTTAAAAACTTCTCTAACCTAAAAACAAAAATTCATTTTCAAAAAAAGATTTTCTTAAAAAGTTTTCCTATTTTTTCCCTTACTTCAGGGTTTAAGAAATCAGGATATACTGAATTACCAGCCCAACACCAACCAACAAAATCTTCTTTACCATCTGGGTTTTTAATCAATGCATTATTTTTTTTTAAAATTTTATAAATCACATAATTGTCATCTTCTTTAATATGAGGATCAACAATTGCAACGAGCTTTCGCCCTTTTAACTCCAATTTCTTTATCATAGTTTCCGGTGTCGGAAATTTTGACGGATCCCAAGTGAAATAACGTCTTCCATCTGTATGCTCAATATCCAGCCATATTACATCATAAGGTATTTGATATTGATCAAATTTGTCATCTACATCTGCAACATCTTTTTCATCATTATAATTCCATCTTGATTGATGCTTTCCAATCGCGAATAAGGGTGGTACGGAAGGAAGTCCCGTCACTTCATAAAATTCTTTCATGATATTACTCGGAGAAGGTCCTGCCATGAGAAAAATGTCTAATACTCCTGTTTCTGCAACGAACCATGAATTCACATCTTTTTGTGTTTTGTCAAGCTTTATCCAAGTATCTGATGGATTCACCCACAGTATTGCACTGAATATAGATCTCTCATGAAGCGCCATTATTATGGGAACAGACCCATACAACGCCATTGGGGAATCAAGCTCATACTCAAAAACATCCAGGTTCCAGGATCTAATTTAAACATTATCACATGGTTGACAAACCTATAAGGAGTTTCATAAGCCGGTAATGATAAATTTGTCGTATGAGATGGCAATCCAAAAACATGTATAGCATTCACAAATGTATTGTCAATACCAACCGCACTTGGACCAAAAGGTTTCAAGTCTGTCTCTCCTCCAAAATAACTCTCCCAGACTCCTGCATCATTGACTTCAACGGCGTCAGCTGGACGAGCAATTGTCTTATTCCTTTTTTCTTCTTCTTCTTCTTCTTTGACTATAGCTTCTTCAGAAACCGTCGTTATTAATTCCTCAGAACCGTTCTTGACAACCATATCAGAACCGTCGTTGAATAGATTTACAGAATCAGTCGTAATTTCGTCTTCAGAATCAGTGTTGATTACATCTCCAGAGACGGGATTTGATAAAATTTTAGAGGAACGGTCGGTTATACCATCGAGGGCAGTATTACTCTGCTGCTCTGGTTTTTTACGATATCGCTCGAAATTTAGTAAATGTCGGGAGTTTAAAGATTGAGTGACAATTCCATTAACGGAAAAATCGATACGAAATGGATCGAACTCGATAGATAGCTGGTATGCCCCCTTATCAGAAATTGCACCACTTATCTGAAGTCTTTCAGGATTGTATTTATCGGGTAAAAGTTCAGCCTTGATTCGTTTTGCCTGACGATGAAGCTCATTAATATGAGAATCATTCAAAATATCATCTTTTGGTAGACGATAACGTTTTCGATATAATGGCTCAGGATCATTTTCATCAATAATAATCCTGACAAATCCTGAATCAGTGGGTTGTATGGTAAGCAACAAGAAAGAATTGTCTACGGTATTATGTAATTTCAATTGACCCAAGCGTTCAGATGTCGGAAGAATGATTGAAGAATAATCTGTTTTATTTATCACAAAACGCGGTTTTGATTGCCTTGTGGTTGTTTCATGTTCAACGTATTGTGTGTATCGATGGCACACTGATGATTGATCACATCTCATGAATTTTCGGTGGTCAACAGAAATCGTTACATAAAAACATAAACATGATGTTGCCGCAAACGCCAAGAAATTGTTAACCCACATTTTTTGATCGAAAAAAAAAGTGACTAGGATTTCATTTCAGTATCAGGCTTGATAGTCATTGTTGTGTCTTCAGTTTTGACTATGTCTGACTTAAATTTTGCCAAATTTTTACGACCATACAATAAATCAAGTACTTCTGAATCAAAAATTGAAAAAAAAAGTCAAGTTCTACCTTCACCAATTGGTTCTTTGAGCATCTCAGTAAAAGATTCCGAGTAATATTCTTCAAGAAAGACTCGCAATTTCTGTGATGATTTTCCACTAAATTAATATTTATAACTTACTTCAGGATATGTAAGTCTCCAATTCTGCGGACGCTTGACAATTCGATTCCATTGCAAACCTGACCGATTTTATTGAACACCTATATTTGATAGATACCGGAATTGGGTTCTGCTTGATTGCATCGGCGAATAACTTCCATACGGTCTTTATCGGTTCCATGCAAGATCTCCATCCTTAGATAAGCACCCCAAGTATCGCCAAGTCTACGTGGTGCACTTAAGCAAATGCGTGTCATTACCTTGGCGCAAGAGTGACGGCTCTACTTAACCACCTTCGTGCCTTCACAATTTTGTTTCCGCGCCAAAATAATCTGAGAAAAAATTTTGCATTAATTTTGCGAACTTACTTGGCAATCGCAAGTATAACATTTGGATCATTTTCGCATTGTGTCAGAGCATCTACAGATTTAGCATTCTGCAATTATATTACTGATTATTGACAATAGTTACCTGTGCACTTTTTGGCTCTAGAAATATTGCCTCCGCCCATAAGATCCCAGATTTTGGACATTCCTGTAAAGCTTTGGCCATCATGTGATGAGCAATTTGTAAATTTGCGCCATTTGTGTTCCCTTTTGCCCAATCGGCCTCTGAAATCCCTGCATTGGCGACTTCATTTTTAATCGCGGCAAGCCACAGTAGTTCCTCCTTAGGGTTTTTGAATCGAGCCTAATAATACATGGTTGAACATTCATGCACTAATTCAACTGACCTCTTCTATAACAGCTCTTGCTCTGCTCCAATTTTTTCGTGTCTGATAGATGTTCACAGTGCAAAGCCACAAGTCAACGCATTTTGGACACTCTATCCGGCCTTTTTCAAACTGCTTCATTGCCGCCGTTTCATCTGGTGGATTTGACTCGAGATGTAGCTGTCCAGATATCATCCAAAGTTTTGGTGATTTTGGATGCAATTGTATCGCATTGCGCACCAACTCCGTGGCACGTGTGAAATTCCCCAGAAGTCGTTCAAGTTGCACTGATTGCATCCAAACCTAGTAATAATAATGTAATTCAACAGAACTCATAAAAAAAATGATTTGCATAATATAACGCTTTTCTGTACCTTCTCACTATTGTTGCATCTGACGCGAGCTTGATCCAAGAGAACTCTTGCCCGCTCGTACTCTCCCGTTTCTCTTTCCAATTTAACGGCTGCCTGCAAGAGTTTACAAAAATTTGCAGCTCACGCACCAGAGAAACGACTTCTTTGTTATTCACGTGACCCCAGGCTTCAGCTAACAAAAGGCGTGCTGCGTTAATATCCCCGCGCAACCACTTTTGCTTCGCTGCCATCAACCATAGAGCCTCAGAACCGGGACAGTCTTCCACAGCCTAAAATGTGCAATGAAACGAGCTTCATTTCAATCAAAGAGGTGCGCTCGTTGACGCAAATCCCTGACCATACCTGTTTGAGACATGCATCAAGACTATCGGGAGTGCCACTTTGTATCTCCAATTTAGCCAAAACCATCCAGGCAGGCTCATATCCTTTCAATGCAGTGACCATGTTACGATAAATAGCACGAGCTGTTGCCATTCTCCCACGACCTAGGGAGGCTTCAGCGTCTCCCATCCAAATTTTCGCACGATTCATATCTTCTACACCAACTTCCATCGTTGCCTTATTATTTTTATTATTTTTATTTTTGCAAAAGTTACCTTTACTATTGCTTGACATGTACGTAAATAATTTGACTTTTCACTATCCTCTGCATGTTTTAACCAATTATCTCTTTCGAGCGATACACCATTAGCTGTTAAAATTTCAACAGCACGGGTGATAATAAAATCAACCTAAAAAAGTAAGATTACGTTCTGGACTTCAATTGCTAACTCTGTCTAGATTATTGTTGGTTTCTTCTAATTTTGCCGCACTAATCCAGACTTCTGCACTTGCGGGGCATTGTCGTCGAGCCTCATTAAGCACTCGCTGAGAATTATAATGTTGCACGCTTAACTAACTTGAGCATCTTCATATTTCGAGAGTCTTGCCAATGCGAGCCACATTTCGACTGACTGAGGTATACACTCAACTGCACGTGTGAGCATAATTTTTGCAGATTCAGCATCCTCTAAACTGATTGCGTCTTTCCATAACTTTGCCTAAAGATTACGTGTGAAACAATTAAGAGAACTACGTACAGAATTGGGAATGAATTGCAAGGCCTTTCTCAAAACGAGCCTTTTGGTCTTGATGCTTTCTTCTTTATTTGCTGCCTCTTGCCAAAGTTTCACCTTGGGGAATATTATTACATGTGCTAAGCTTACCGAGTGCGGTATCTCCTTTATACCCTTTGCTATGATTATACGTGCTTCGGGTGGTTTTTCCAGTCGGGCAGCTTCGAGCCAAATGTCTTCATTTTTCGCGCATTGTATGCATCCCTGAGCAATCAACTCACGAGCAGCAGTGAGCTTGCCTAAAAGGGTACAAGGTGTATGTTAAATGAGTAACTCACCTCCGAGTTCCTCCAATCTTGCAGCAGCAATCCATCCTGGTGCATGTCCAGGATTTGTTTGAATCACAGAACGTAACAGTAATCGTGCTTTCTTGACATCAGCAATATGCGCATCGGTTGATACGGGCATTGAATTCAGATCCGTAAGATATCCTTTCGGGTCAATAACTGTCTGTCCTGTGACGCTGTCCATAACTTTATCCAATTTGACTGAGAGCACAGTGCCTCGAGCTTCTCCAAGATCATTCAATGACGGTGTAGTCCCCCCTCCGGACAAAGGAGTGCGATATCCGCCCGCTATAAGAGGAGTTCTTAGTCCTAGGGGCGTTTGTAATCCGAGTGGTGTTTGAAGTCCCAATGGAGTTTGAAGTCCCAAGGGAGTTTGTAGACCAAGACCGATGGGTGTTGTTGCACCCCCCCCAATACCACGTGGATCAATTGAGTTTGTATTTTGGGACATACTATGAGCATGTAAAAGTAGAGAATCGGGAGCAGGAGTAAATCTGAGAAAATTACATTAAATTACTAAAAAAAAAATCCCTCTCACGTTTGAGTTTTTCTTTGCTTAATTTTTAACGTATAATCTCCTATGTCAGGAATAGATTCCCATTCCTCTACGAACACAGATAACAGAAAAAAACATTATTTACCACTCGATACAGTTCCAAGGTTACGTTTGAGATCAGCGAATTGATGATTGATTGTCGGCCTATTTGAATATTTAATGTTCGTCATTATAGCCTTACTTCTCGGCTCTCAATTTTGAAAGCTCCGTCTTGAGTCGGGCTTCTCTGAAAGCGAAATTTGTCTAGAATCCCAACTTACCGTCGTGATCTTCTACGAGAATCCATTCTATCTTCAATTTGTTCATAGACTGCGTCAGCATGTCGATCTTCTTCATCATAACTACAGTTATTATCATGATATTTCCAAATTGACTTACTCAGCATCACGAAATAATGACTCGCTATAACCGGAAAACTCGTCATAATTAGTCTCTGAATAATCACCACGATCTTCAACCGTATCATCACGACTAACACCACCGGCAAAACCAGTAGCACCTCGACCTCGACCTGGTATATATCCAACAGGTGCCGAGCCGAATTGACTGCAATACTAAATAACATTAAAGGCTTACTCTCGTCCACCTCCACGACCACCGCTAACGCCGAGATCTGCTCTTGTGGTAAAGGCTGCTGCTCTAAAATAAGGATGCCTTAAATTGTCAAGACTAACCCCCTCCCAAGACCTCCTTGATAACCAGGAGGTGGTGCTGTTCCCCCAGTAAACCGTCGGGCGCCAGGTAGAAGCGACATTGGCGCACAATCAGGCTAGATTATAGCAATTGAGAATTCAGATTGACGAGTAACAACACCAAGGTCGGTATTCAGCATCTTACTTTACCGTGACTATAATTTAGCGTCAGCCTGGGACTTCAAAATTTGGCTCCTAATTTTGCCTTTTGCGCATCAAAAGAAAACCTTTCTTCGAAAGAAAGAATCATTGCATAATGAAGACATTTGCTGACGCTGAAGTTTGAACAATGTAAACCTCATTTGTGTGGTCGAATTTGATAAAAATTGCGACAAGAAAATCCATAATTTTTTCATGCTGATCACGCAAACATATTCTAGCAAAATTCAAAAAGAGCACTCAACTCTTCTCCTTAAGGAATACAAATTTTGAGGCTGCACTCATTGTTATCAATAACATAAGGTTCTATATCATTTTTCTTGACAGAAACCATGGTAGCATATCGAAATCACGGTGCACAGAAAACAGTGACTTTAATGTTTTTGTACACATGTGAACTCATTTATTGTGAGGTATAACTGCACAACGCAAAGTTCAGCGCGCAAATTTGGGCATTTTAAGCGGAGGCACCCGGTTACGATTGTAGTTCGTGATCATTTAGAATAAAACATAGTACTCGCTGGGTGTTACGTTAAACTATGTCTATATTTTGCCAAGCACACGTTTAAGAAAGAGCTGTTATCCAAGAGAAATCAGGCAATCAGTTTTTTGATTTTAGCTTCCTCAAGATCAGCCTGATCGCTTGCTTGCGCTGATTTTGCATGACCTTTAAGTTTGTCCAAGATTGCTAATTAATATGTAATGATATATATTAATAGTACTTACCTTGTCTTGTCGAAGCATAAATCATTTTCTGCTTTACTGAAGCGGAATCGGGTGTCCACATAATGAAGATAATTTTAGTTGTGCCCGGCACTTCAAGCACGGCGTAGCGGCAGTCGTCAACTGGCATGCAAGCAGTGAATCTGTCATATTGTTGATCTTTGTCGCCAGTTTGATCCACAACAACCTCTCGATCATCTTCGATTTTAAAAATAACGTACATAAATTTGTGCTTCAGTTTCATTTCAGACCATTTGGTTGAGCAGTCTTGATTGACGGTGATGCCTGTTGCCATAACTATCTATCAGGAAAATACGTATGCGTGTGTATCTAATAATAAGTGTGATATAGCAAGATGTGGGAGAGGTAGTACCAGTCTCAGAATTCACATTGCATGCACACTAATTAGTGAACGTTCGAACACAGCAAAATGAGCGCTCGATACAAAGTGATTTTTAACATTTTCATGCACTAAAACGTAAAGCTGCGGAATATTATGATTCATCTTTTAAGAGCAAGTTTAGTTCTGGTCCATGTTTCATTATTAGCTAAGTCCGACGTTTCGGATATCGAGACATTCGATCCTACAGAAGCCTCAGTGAATCTTGAGAGTTTTTTACCCGGCCTAGCCGCTCACCCGGATGGTGTTGATGGAGGAGGTGTATCTCGCATCATTCGTGCACCTCTAAATTTAGTGAGAGGTTGCCTGAGAGGCACTCGTGATGGTGTTAATGAGGTCATGTCAACTGCTTCTGGAGAGACTGGAACAAGAGGTGTAACAGCGGCGTTAACAGAGCAATTAGAAAATCTCGAAAATTGGGAGGTCAATTTAGTTGAACAAAGCTTTTCCACTATACTTGATCGCTTCACAGAGCCTCTAAAAAACCTTGGCTCAGGAGGAGGAGGAGGAGCACGCACTGGTGGTAGCAATGAAAGAGGAGGTATATTACGTGATGGAATATTACGTGAAGGTGGACTTTTGCGCCGTGAACAACCCAATGAAGCGTATAATCAGTACATATCTGCGCCAGTCATCAATACAGCATATGTCCTCGATCCTGCTACAGCTGGTACTCTAACTTCCGTTCCACAATCGGTCCACATGGATGTGGGATCCGCCGTTTCTGGCGCGGGTCATTCAATGCCAAATCTTCCACGTATTGACTTAGGATCGATTTTAGGTGGTGGAGGCCATATGATGAGTGTTCCTCAAACCAGTCAACTAGAATTAGGATCAATAGTAATAAGTAATGGGGAACAGGATGAGTCTGAAACCACAACAGGGCCCTCTGCTAGTGGGGGGAGGAGTGGAGCGCCATCAGAAAATACAACAACTTCAACAGCCTATCTAACAACTTCGTCGACAACAACTACAACTACAACAACTACAACTACAACAACTACAACAACTACAACGTGCAGTACAACTACTACAACAACTACCACATCAACAACGACTACTACAACAACTACCACATCAACGACTACTACAACAACTACCACATCAACAACGACTACTACAACAACTACCACATCAACAACGACTACTACAACAACTACCACATCAACAACAGCTGAAATAACAACATCAACTACAACATTTCCTCCAGGTTCCACCTATGCAACTTCTGGTAGTGGAGGAGGGATTCCTGGTGAGACAAACGATGGGTGCGCGAGACTTGCAGAGAGCGTAGATTCTACAGTAGATACCTGGCAATACTCTAGTACAATAAGAACACCTGATGGCAGTACATATACAATAGTAAATAGTCCGTCTGGGCAGAAAGCATTTTTTAAATCTGCTCAAAATTAGAAATTTTTTTTTTTCTCTTAATCATTGCATTTAGTTTCTCTTCGTTGACAAGCATTAAAATTAATACTAGAATTTTATAATGAAATATTTTTAACCGTTATCGAAAAATAATAAGTTCCCTGACAATTTAGTTGTTATAATTTTATAATAAATCTGAATCATCACCACCATCAAATTCATCTTTCTCAGCCTGAATTTTCAAAATCAAAAGAAGTCAAATACCCTAGCAAGTTGTTCTTGATGTTCTTTTCTTCTAGCTTCTGCTTCTTCTATTTTGGTTTTTCCTTCTGGCTCAGGATATTGCATGGCCTGCATTATTTATAATAAAAAAAAAATGGAAAGTTACTTTTACAGCATCATTATGAAGTTGCAAACAGAACGTAATGCGACCGTGGAGTGCTTTGCGTGCATCTTCAAAATTTTGAGTCTCAGGAGCCAGCTACACAAATATGAAAAAAATTATATGATAATACCTTAGTAAGTAAGACGCTACTTTTTTCATCAACAATGGCATCAACAACACCATCTGCGATTGCTTTGGAGACAACGCATTCTGCATCATTTGTACTTTCTAATCCCAATTTCTTAGCAATATCGACCTTTAAGGAAAAATATTAGAAAAAAATATATACCATTGAAATGCACGAATATGAGGCGCTAACTCGGCGCAATCCTGCTCTAAGAACATTATGATGTAATCGTTGTATAAGTACAAGATTTCCATCCTTCAAAAAAATAGGTTCGCAACGTTCCATAACTTTTTTGAAGGCAATTAGATCGCCCGATCGCACTGCCTAAAAAAACAATATATTCAATGAACTGCTCCCGCCCCTTCAAACTTAAATTAAATATTCATTTCTTACAAGAACGATGGACATATAAGGCTCTAGACTCTTGCGAATATCTTTTTGATTAAAAAGTGCTCTATCAGGTATATCTCCCATTAATAATTGAATCACAAAACTGAGCTTATGAGCCTGATGAAATACAAGTCGGTTGTATATAAATAATTACCGCTATTCTGAATCCTTTTCCATGAGGATAACCTTCTTGTGGAGCTTTCCTTATAGCTTGATTAACTTTAATATTTGCGCCCGCATAATCTAATCTAACCGCCAATATACGAGCTAGTGATAGATATAATTTTCTTCAAAAGAAAATACCTATGTAATATAAATGGCGTGCATGTTGTCTATTTGATCGTAATCCACCAGGATAAACAGTTTTTTCCAACTGCAAAATAAAAAAATAAAAATACATGACTTACAAACTTGATTGCTGAGTCATAAAGAGAATCAGCCAAAAGACATCTTAGCGAACAATTTAATGCAACGGCCTGAAATATCAAACATTAATTTGATAATAACCTGGGTCATTTTTTGATGATGTAGAACTGATGATCGATAGATATTCATAAGAAATCTAATAGATGAAATTATATTTAATACTCACCCACGAAGTTGTGAAAATTCTGAACTCAATTCATAAACCCTACATATAAAAAAGACTGCCTAAAAGACTGAATTAAGTCTGTTTTATAAAAGCACCTTTGCTGAAATAAGATCATCATATTTATATGATCGAGGAGATTTCGATAATTCTATTATTAATGACTTTGCAAGTGGTAGAGCTTTTTGGAATTGCTTATTATCAATTAGAATCATTAAACCAAGAACTGTGAGAAACATATCTATATCGGGAAGACACGATTGTAAATCCGATACGGTTATTTTTAGTCCATAATTTTCATCAACATTTTTAACTTTATCATTTTCTTGAGCATCTATCAACTAAAAAAAAAATTCATTTTTTTATTATTACATCATCTCCCGAGAATGAATTTGATAATATTATCTGGCCACGTTCCGTATCATTCATAATTAAGCGTATAAAATTTTTGTAATGACAAGCATCAAAATTTCGACGAAGCGGTATTGCAAGTCTGATGTTTTCTTGAGGTAAAAATATGAATACCTTAGAACTCGACCACTTATACGACTATCTAATCCTTCTGATGGTCCACGTGAATTGATTAAATGTAAGCAATCAATTAAGATTTCTTCAAATTTTGGGGCGGGAGTTGATTTGTCAATAGGAATAACATTTTCCTTCAATTTATCAATATCAGCGATAGCCATTTTCTCTCCTATGTCTATAATCAATGAATAACCAATAATAAATATATGATGAATCAAAAAATACCAATCAAATAAGAAAAACACCTCACCTGTTGGTACGATCTCTGTGACAATAGGCTTGATGCCAAAACACGGCAACGTTAGAAAAAAACGACGAACACATGTTCCAGATGATCAAGATGCTAAAACTAAGGGAGTACCAAAGTGTTTTGTATTGCGACGCGGAAATACAATACAAGCAATAAAGGATTTGATAAATGATTGGCGTCAATTAATGTCTCCATATTGTGCTCTAAAATTAAGAGAATCAACATCTAATAAATTAAAAGATTTTTTAAGTGTCAGTAGTGTCTTTGGTGTTACTCATATAATATCATTTTCACAAACTGATAAGTCACCCTATATGAGATTTATTCGTGTTCCAGAAGGACCAACATTAACCTTTAAGATTATTCAATTTTCACTTTCAAGTGATATTCGTACTAATGAATCAAATAAATTTATACCAACATCATCATCATTATTGTTAAAGAGTCCAGTAATTGTAATGAATGGATTTCGATTAGAAAAAAAATCATCATCTGAATCAACAACAAATAATAATAATAATAATAATAATAATAATAATGAGAATGATAATGATGATGATAATAATGAAACAGAGAATGAATTTCCAACAAAAATGCTATCAACATTTATAGCAAATATGTATCCAACTATAAATTTGGATTCATTAAAAACAACAGATTGTTCACGTGTAGTATTATTCCATTTAAGTAAATCAACAAATAAATTAAATATTAGACAATATGGGATTGTTCAGCGTGATGCAAATTTAAGTAAAGGCATAATGCGTATAATTCGTTTAAAAAATGATCCAGATCAATCAATTCTAGATGTAAATAATGAAATTGACAATTTATCGATTATTCAAAATAATAATGACGATTTAATGACAACAATTTCAGGAAAAGAAACATCTAAAGTCTCATTAGGGTATGTTATTTTTTTTATTAATATTTAATAATTTTTTAGTTTATATGAAATTGGGCCTCGTATTACGGCTGAGCTTGTAAAAATTGAATCAGCTATTTGTACTGGAAAAGGTATAGTTTGCAAAATTATTTTTATATATTAATAATTTTCTTTTTATGTTTTATTTGCATATTTTTTTTTAAAAAATTTTTTTCTCTAATTAGTTTTATATCATCGTTATCAAAAAAAGACAGCTGATGAAATTGCAAAATTACAGTCTCGAGAATCAGAAATTATCAATAAAAGACGGTAAGTATAATTAAATATATTATGTCATATAATTACTTATTATTATTAAATTATTTTTTTAGACGGGAGACAGCAGCTATGGAGGCTGTTGTACAACAGGAAATAGAGCGTAGAAATAAAAAAGCAAAAAAATTAAAAGGAAATTTGGAGGAAAAGAAAAATTCAAAAAAAATTAGTGTGGCAAAATCTAATGAATGTGAATTAAATAAAATTGAAAATGAAGATAAAAAATAAAAAAATTTATAAATAATTATTTAAATTTTTTTTTTTAAATTTTCGAAAATCTGTTCTAAGAAATAACCTTTTTTTTAAATAATAAATTAGATAATTTATTATTTTTCTGATATCAAAGAAGGTTTTTTATTTGATTCTAAATTTTTAGAATTAATTTCTTTAATAATTAAATCTAGATCGTCATATTTATTAATATATTCATTTAATTTATGAACATCAGGTATAAGAAATAATAAATTAGATATTACAGATTGTATTGAAAAATTTTTATTCTGAATAAGTAATTCACGTATAATCCCTGCTTTAGATTTATTTATTTCTTGTATTGGGATTTTTTTAATTAAATTTAATATATTATTTGCCGGCAGAACTTCAATTAATTCTAATATTAATTTTTGCATTGTTGCTGTCCTTTCCTTAAAAAAAAAACAAAAATGTTAGAAAAAAAAATTTAAATAAAATTAAAAAAAAAATTTAAAAAAAAAATTAAAAAAAAATCTTACATTTTGAGAAACATTACGTAAAAGTAATTTAAAATCATTAATTTTATTTTTATCAATATTTGCAGGTTTAACAATTTGAAGATTTAATATTGTCTCTGATGTAATAGGACCTTCTTTTAATAATTTAAGAGCTTTACAAAATGCAATTAATTTTTCTTCACGTTTTTCAAGTATTGATACAGCTTCTCGAAATTGAGTAAATTCATTTGAACAAATTTCTTGTGATAATAATTTTGATATATTTTTATTTAATAATTTTAAGAAACCCGGATCTGATAAAAGATGGTCTTTTAAACTTTTTAAAGAGGGCTTTATATCGTCCTTAGTTTTTTCTAAAAACATTCCGGCTAAATCATGACCTGGGACATTATATTTTTTTGCATCTTTTATTATTTTATCTATCTCGATTTGGGACATTAATAATATACTGGGGCAGTGAACTAAAATATCAGATATATCACAATCAGGATAATCTTTTAGTTTTTTTAATGTTTCATCATATTTATTCATATTTATTGCTCGAGTTAATATTAAACTTTTATTATTTACTAGATAAAAGATAGCTCCCTTTGTGATTCCAAACTCTTTAAATTTCGAAATCAAAGGATCAATAGAATTGGTAATTCGATTTTTTGAAGAAAATCTATATCTTGCTTGTATCTGTTTAGTAGGATTACTGAATGATGAAAATAATTCGCTGTGGCATGTTTTGTGATAACGAGATAGCTTATGATGTGACTTCATGAATTTGAACCTGTTCCAGTAGGTGTGACTGGAGACTGATGCCACCTATAATAATTGATGTTGGCTCCGGTTTCATAAAAGCAGGTACCACAATTATCACTGTTTTTGAGTTTCCAGGATTTCAAACTGAAGTAACACCATCTTGTGTATTTCCGACTTTATTGGGACGACCACGACGACGATATGCAAGTAATTTTGAAGGAACTTTACCAACTTACGTTGGTGATCATGCGATCGCCATAAGACATCAATTAGCCATATCTTATCCTGTTGACCATGGTCATATAGAAAATTGGCTCGATGTAAGATCAAAAAAAAAAAAATTTCACTCAAATAGTTAGAGTCAATATGGAGCTATACATTTGATGAGGGACTCAAAACTGATCCAACGGATGAATCGCTTTTATTAACAGAACCGCCAATGGCGTCTTCAACACATCGGGAGCGCCTTGTTGAAGCAATGATGGAAAGTTTCAATGCTGGTGAAGTCAGTCTTGCTATTCAAGGTGTCGTTGCATTATATTCGTAAGGGCGAAAAATTATAATAAAAAAAAATAATAATAAAAAAAAAATAATAAATTCAATCAGAACAGGACGCACAAGTGGACTTGTTGTAGAGATAGGTGATGGTGTGAATCAAGTGATCCCCGTTCATGAAGGTCTGAATACTTATAAAAAAATTGTTACGGGCACAAATACTCAATACAGGTTTTGCGGATAAATCTGCTGTGCGTCGAACTGATTTTGCGGGTCTTGAACTAACTATGTATTTGCAAAAGCTTCTATGTGACAATGGTTATTCCTTGACAAGTCGTGATGATTTTGTAAGTCATTAAAAATATTTAAAGTTAATAACAGGAACATGTGAGAATGATTAAAGAAACTCTTTGTTATGTAGCTTTGGATCCAGTTGGTATAATTGACAGATTACTATTTCATTTTATTAGAGGAGGATGCAAAAACAGATCTTGAGACAACTTACGAATTGCCTGATGGAATGACATTACGTGATGGCACCAAGTACGTAAATAAACTTTTTTACCGTTCAGAGGCATCAATATTGGTCATGAACGTTTCTATTGTGGTGAAGCTTTATTTGAGCCTAGAATGATGCAAAGGGATAATCCTGCTATCACTGATTTGATTTGGCAAGCAGTACAAGTAAAACTGTCGAATAAACTTATAATATTATAGGCTTCACCAATCGAATCTCGAAAAGCATGTCTTTCATCAATAATCCTTTCTGGCGGGACGTCTTTATTACTTGGTTTACCTGAACGGTACGTGAAAGAAAAAAAAATTTTTTTTCTCAGTCTGGAAAAAGAATTAAAAAAAATGTCACCCCCACAAGCTCGATCTGTAGTCAGGTTTGAGATCAGAATTTAAATTTAATTTTTTGAAATAGAGTTTTAGCAAGTGATGATCGATTGTTCGGGGTATGGATCGGAGCAAGAATCTTCTGTGAACCCTCAATGAGACCTATGCAAGATATGCTTTGGATAACTAAAGAAGAATGGCTTGAAGAAGGTCCTAGTGTTGTCGATAGAAAAGTAAAGAAAAAAAAAAAAAAAAATTTTTTTTTTCAGACTCCATTCCGTTCATAGCAAGAAATTATTGTCAATTTATTTATTAAAAGAATTTTAATACATAATAATTTTCTTGATTAGATACAATAATATTTTTAATTTTTTTAAGCTGCTATATATCATAATACAAATATTTGAGCATGTCATTATAAGAAGATAACAATCATCTCAAATGATGTTGGATATAAGTTATAGAATTCAAAGATTGTAAATAGCTGCGATGTAATATCTTAGAAGTTAACGAATATAATAATTATAAATTTATTCTTCTTACGATTCTGTATCGAACCAATTCGCACCTGCAAAAGAATAACAATGTTAATCTTTATAATTTTTCGATCTTTACGGTGTTACTGACGATTTTGCACGTTTAAATCTGAAAAAAAAATCATTATTTTGAAAAAAAAAAAATTCAAAAAATTTCAACTTTGATTTCTTACTTTTTTCTTAATTCCTCTTTTAATTCTTTTAATCTCGAATCTTCTTCATCTTTTTCTTTTACATCTAACGCACAGCTTTCTGCGTGATGACGGCTTTCTCTCGATTCTGACCTGCGAGAAGATTGCTCTTCATGCTTAGAAATTTGGTTTGGCAGCTTAGTGCTGTCCAATGTCGTAAACTTCTTTCTACTTATGGGGGACTTCACATCAACATCATCACCAGGGAGATGGTGTTCTTCCAACAATGCTGTTGAAGTACGACTCTCAAAATCCTGTCCTTCAGCACGCTTTTTTCTACGCGGCTCATGGGAGCCATCTCTAGGTTGTTTATGAGATTGTCTCTCCTCCTCGGTACTGTTTCTGCGGGCTTCATGATTATAGTGTTGTCGTTTTTCAGATTCCTCTCCATAACGCCTTCTAGTAGATGTCTCTTTACTGTCCTTATGTATCTTTGCTGACTCATCCTTGCTAATTTTCTCAGAGGCATCTCTTCGACGCCTCTCAGAGGAGATATCTCTGCGATGTTTTGCGGGAATGCCTTTACGAAGCTTCTCAATGTCGTCCCGGTGACCTTTATCAGATTCATCTCGACGCCTCTTGTCAAAGTCGTCTCTATGATGTCTCTCAGTATCGTCTCTCAGACGCTTCTCGGAATCACCTCGGTGATATTTATTATCTTCAGCTCGACGCCGCTTGTCTGCGTCATCTTTGTTGCGCTTCTCCGAGTCGACAACGTCTTTGCAAAGTTTTTCATCAGGATCTCCCTTATGACGCTTCTCAGATCCGTCTCTATGTCGTTTTTCTGAGTCATCTCTGTGTCGTTTTTCAGAATCATCTCTTCGGCGTCTTTCATGAATATCTCTACGACTTTTTACGATTTCATCTTTATGACTCTTTCCAGACTCGCCTCTGCGGCGCTTTTCTGAATCGTCTCTGCGGAGTTTCTCTGAATCTTCTTTGCGACGCTTATCAGACTCGCCTTTATGACGTTTTTCGGAGTCGTCGTCTCGACGACGTTTTTGAGATATTGACCGCCTCCTAGTTTGCCTGCTATCAGCAGATCTTCTACGTTTGTGCCGTAGTGAATGAGAACGCACAGACTCAGCAGAAGGGATATCACGAGACCGGGAGCGGTGACGCCGGCTATACTTCTTGCGAGACTTATGACCTTCTATAGACCCTGTGTCAACGCCCTTCCCTTCTCGCGGAGACCTCAGTAATTGTCGACGAGACTCTGACCGTTGTCTCGTTCCTTCTCTCTCGGTACGGTGGCTTCTCTGTTGAGGCGACAACTGACGTGCACTGCGTTCTTCCTTCCTCTTGCCGTCTCTGGAATCAGTTCGCTTTTTCTCTCCATCACCAACCGCGCCGCCAGACTCAAAACTTGATGACTTCTTCTCCTTTCCTTTGATGGTTGGAGGACTACTGCGACGACGGCTGCGACTGCGACGACTCTTTTGCCGACGCATCTGCTCACGGAGATCAGGAGATAGGGATGTGCGTCGTTGCGGCCATCTGGGCCTAGGAGGAGACGACCGACGACGTGGCGGTGAGCGCCTAGAATGACAGAACATAAGCCATTTCATAACAACAATTCCTTGCCCTTTACCTCGCTCGAAAATTCATGCCTTTTGAAGTGGGGGATCCATTGTGGGTGACTGTAGCAGGAACATGAGAGCCTAAAAAAGTGTGAAGAAGAGAGCTTCCCGTTTACCAGTATTAGTAGGTATCGGGGCTATCAGTGACGTTGCTGATTGAGCTTTATCGGCTCCCGGATTTAAAGAAGGGATATTCTGAGCAAGCGCCCGTGCACGTGCAACTTTTTCTTGTAATTTGAGCTTATTCAGCTGCACAAAGTGACATCATTTACTACGTGCACCAAATTTACTTGTTGATAAGCAACTGGAACGGGAACAGAAGGTGGTAACTCGAAACTGACATTGTCAGGATCTCTCGGCGAAACTGTTGTGTGGGCCTGAGATATTCTGGAAAGAAAAGTTGATAATCTTTGGGATGAGAAGAGAACAAAAGACAATAAAAGTCAGTCAGTCAGTCAGTCAGTAAGTCGTTGCGGCAATCAAAAGCAGAGACGGCACTTACATCATCTCTTTGCCGTCGATAAATCTGGCAAAAATTGGTAGCCGTCTGGCAGCACTAGCCATCTCTGTCGTCTTAAATTCAATGAGTGCGATTCTGATTGTAAAAGCTTGAATGAGAATTATACACCGACCTGTCAGTTCCAACCATGTGTGGTGCACACTCAACTAGTTTTCTATCAGTGACGACGAGCGCCATTCTTTCAAGTTGCTTAACATGCGCAGAGAGCAACACAAGAAGCTTATCGATGTCCCAACCTTTAGGTATGTTAGCAACGTGGATTGTCCGGGCAAGTTGCTGGCTCTCTGGCTCCCGATATAGCATGTCCGCTGAAATACATATGAGTCATGCACCTAATTTTACTTAGTCATCTATGGACCTCACGGAAGATTTGAGAGCGGAAACCACGGCACCAGTGATCCTACAACAGGAGCCATAGAGGCACCATAACAACAGAGGCAGAAGAAAAATATAAGAGGTCGAGATAGACAATACAAAACTCAAAAAAACCCGGATGGATATCGTCTCATACCTGACACTGTATTCATCATCGTAACAGGAGCAATAGTCGGTACAGTAGCAGCCGCATAACCTGAGAGAAAAATATTTTTAAAGAAACTAATAAGCATTTTAAAAAATTTAATAATGAGAGTTTTCAAAAAGGTTGATGTTATTTTAATAATACGAATGTTTACCTGCAGTCACTGTTGGAGGTGGCATCATTGGAATGTTCCCTCCTGCTGCTGTAGATGCAGTTAAAGGATCTATGACAGTCGCAACGATAGGGACGCCTAATAATGACTGGCCATTCAAGCAGGTAGCCGCTGTAACTCCCGACGACGTTTTGAAATCTACTTGGACAAAGCGCTGTGTCGATCCAGGAAAACTGAGAAAAAGAAGAATAAATGACAAAATCAATCACTTCCAACATTAAACTTACCATCGAAAATCAATGCGTAAGATTTCAGATGCATCTTGAAGATGAGGAAGTAAAAAGTTTCTTATAACATCAGGTGTCGCGAGTGGTGAAAGATTTTTAAAATATACACTATTTAAGAGTATATGATTAACCATTTTGATAAGTCTTAGGTTATCTCCGACAGCTTACAAAGCTGCAGTTTAACCAAAGACGATTTATTAAGATTTTTCCTGCATTAATTTTTATTAAATTTGTTCTCACAAATATTTCTTAATGCCGTCCTAATGATGACTAATTGCTCTTTGTTGAGAGATAATTCTCTTCATTGTATCCATATTCGGTCTTCCACCATTTCTCTGCGCCTCTTGCAGTTTGTACGTGTCCCAGGCAGCCTGTGTCTGAACGCCAAGCTTGTTCAAGCAACGAGCTCTATGGGTAAAGGCGGTAATGCTTGTGTGAGTTTTCAAAACTTTATATTTGTCAAAATCAAAATCACTTGATTTATTTCGACGAAGTTTAATAATCAATAAATGATTGCGACATTTGAGTTCTTTATTGTTGTCAATCTAAAACCTGAAACATGCATGATCTGTTAGGCAAAAAAACGGATATGGTTTATTATTCTATTTAGTTCTTAGAAAGCTGCATTTTTAGAAAAGGAGTCAAGCTCGAGATCGCAAGGAAAAAGTGGGTGCAAAAGAGCCTAAAAGTCAATTGAAATCGAATATTGCGGCTATGTCTCTTAAATGCAGTGTAAGGTTCTTGTTATATGAGGAACGCACATTAGCGGCGCGAAATAATCTAACACAATGTATTTAGCTCTTTTGAAGCCTCTTTCTTTTCAGATTTGTATGGTGAGCTTTCGAACTTAATTTAATGTATGCATCAGCAACCATTTATGAGCACGCAAAATCGCTCACAATTGCAGAGTCATGTTGAAGGAAAGCATCCTGAAAAGTCTTTCGCGGATTGCTTTCCGGATTATGAGTCTTCTTCCCAAGCATAATAGAGCTGTATTGAAGCTTCCTTGAATAATGTCTGTGGGTCGGCCTCAAGAAAATTTAAAAAATTTGTAATCAATTTTGCGCTGGAATCGCCCGGTCCCGATAATTTACTGAAGGATCAATTCAGTCAAGAATATATAGCACACTTTTAATCACGTGTTATTAGCTTTTGGTTTCAAGCGAGCTAAGACTCATATTTATACATTGACTAAACTACTAACTAGTAGCTTCTGATGAGAGCAAATCGCAAACTACTAATTTTTGTCTTCGATGAATCCATTTGTAGTACTATTGAATTTGCATGCATAAAAAAAAAGACTTTTATTTGCAGATAGAATAGATTTCGGTCGAATTAGGTGCTTATATTTTCTAGAACCGTAGTGTTGCATGCAGCTGATTTCTTAATGATATGTTGTTTTTTCTGTACAAAATTTCGGCCCGGTAATCATACCAGGTACTATAACTTTCTCTTGACTTTTCATCGTACATTTTCTTTCCTTCGAGTCATAAGAAAAGAAATTACAAATTGGGTAAGTGAGACAAGCTCTATGACATTCTTCTGCTCCGCCCTCCATCTTTATGCTTAAAGTGGCGTAACCTAGATTGTAAGTAAAACAAGAATCGCAAAATTTTGGGCCAGATATCATGTAGGATCGAGGTTTCCGACCTGAATCTGATGTCTTAAGACTACATAGGAACTTCTTTGAATTAAAGCTGAAGAATAAGCAAGTGTTTGCTAGTTGGCATGCTTGTTGACATTGAGATGCCCCAAAAGTACTGAACAATTTTATTACATCGTTTGAAGAATATTCGATTCCTTCTTCAAAACACGACATTGGTATAGCTGGGGCAATTTCATTTTCAGGGATTTGAAAATTTCTATTCGGTTTAGAGTACGTTGCTTCCAGATTAAAATCAGAATTTCCAACCCCCCATGCTTTGGGTGATGATGTAGCGGTTGTCAATACACTAGTTTTTCTCGTCGTCGTCGTCGTTGTTGTTGTTGTTGTCGTTGTTGTTGTCGTCGTTGTTGTTGTCGTCGTCGTTGTCGTCGTTGTTGTTGTTGTCGTTGTTGTTGTTGTCGTAGTTGTTGTCGTCGTCGTTGTTGTCGTCATTGTTGTCGTCATAGTTGTTGTCGTCATAGTTGTTGGTGTTATTGGGTAATCAATAATCTATAGAGAATAAATGATAAAAATCTTATTAATAAATTATAATAAAGATAAATGTTTACTCACTGATGGGATTGATTGTCCGCTTTTAAGAAGATAATATCCAACAGTGTGATTATCACTCTCATATTTTTGATTTGTTGTTTGTTTAAAAATGATTCTGTTGTAATTACAATTCGTAAAATAAATATTCAAAAAAACAAAATAATTATTAAAATTTTTGTCACTATATGTTGGATTACCAATATACATATTTGTTAAATAATTAAGTAACAAAGATATTCTAATTTTTGTAATAAAAACTTTGTTTTTGTAAAAAAGCAATAAGTTTCCATCATCAATGGCAGAGATCCAATGACCAAAATAATTTAATCCTTTTTTATTTGATGTTTCAATTTTAAGAGTATACTCATCTTGTTGGTCACAATCATTTCCAACTGAATATTTTAAATTCTCATCAAAATCATACAAATTAGAGCCACCAAATTCATCTCTATCTTTTACGCACAAATTTTTATAATGGCCAGTTATACCTTCATTCACGCCAAAATCAGTCAAATAATCAATACCATGAGAACCAGCGGGTAAACTGTCAAAACTCTCAATTCCAAAATATTCAAATTTCGTGTGAGATGCTTGTTCTCCTGGTGCTTCAATTGTAAAAGTGACGTCACATGCACAATTGCATTTTAAAATATAAAACAAAAGCAATATGATCATCGTATAATTTTAAAATACATTTTGTAGGACAGACAAACTGGATTTTAGAGTTGCTTTATTATTTGTTTACAATTTCAGAAATGTAAAAAAATTACTCAGTAGTAGCACCCATATTAATCGCTGATCAATAATATATTTTTTTTTTACTTAAGTATCTTATTATGTTTCAATTGTTTCATTTTTTAAAAAAAAAAAAACAAAATTGGTAAGTGTTTGGGATTTTGACCAATCAAATTATTTTGGAACAAAATTATTATTTAGATAAATTATTTTGGGACAGAATTATTATTTATATAAACTATTTAATCGAGTTTTGGGACACATTTTTGCTCCAGAAACAACACCAGGAGCAAAAATTTGTCTTAGACTTTGTAGTGAGCATCGCTTTTCTTTTGAATCATAGGAAAAGGTTTCACATACAGAATTTTTCTGGCACAATTTTTGACAAGAATCTGCTCCTCCCTCTATTTTCATAGTACCTATTGTATAATCGACATTATAATCATAACAAGAATAGCAATATTTAGGCCCCGATATATTGTTAACTTTATTTTTTCTTCCGATATCGGTTGTTTTTAAATAACAGACAAATTTTTTTGTATTGAAAGTAAAAAATTGGCATTTTAATTCTCTTTGACACAATTCCTGACATTGAGATGCTTCAGCAATATTTGAAAACTTAAAAATATCATTATTCAAAAATTCAATACTTTCTTCAAAACAAAATTTCCCTGTAATCCCACTCATTTCAGGTCTCAAATCAGTTCCAATTTCAATATTCATTTCAGGTCTCATTTCAGAATTTACTATTGGCGGTGATTCAGGTATAACGACATCCCCAATGCTTGCAAATCTCGTTCTTCCATTATTTGTTGTCATTACAGCTGTCTTAATTATAATCGTTTCTGATGTTGTCGTTGTTGTTGTCGTTGTCGTTGTTGTTGTCGTTGTTGTTGTCGTTGTTGTTGTCGTTGTTGTTGTCGTTGTCGTTGTCGCTGTTGTTGTCGTTGTTGTTGTCGTTGTAGTTGTTGGTGTTGTTGTTGTAAGGATATCCTCAAACATTTGTGAGGTTTGAGCAAAGCTTCTAAATTGTGAAGTTACTGTATTGTGAGTCTGCGAAAAATTATTTAAAAACTTTTTAATTTAAAAATTTTTAAAAATATTCAAAAACATTTTTTTTACCTTGTTTATGAGTATACCACTTTTAGATCGATAATGTCCAACAGTGTGATTATCGCTTTCATAATCCGATGAGTTTATTTGACGAAAAATAATTCTATTATAAGTGCAATCTTCAAAATAGATATTTAAAAAAACATAAATATCGTAAGTATGAGTATTTTCTTCATACGTTGGATTTCCTTTATATGAATTGAGAGAATGTAATTCTATCTCAATTTCTCTCATTGAAAGCTCATAAATTTTTTCTGAATCTTTGTAAAAACAAATCTGATTTCCTTCATCCAGTGTCGAAATCCAATGACCAAAATAGTTTATATCTTGAAGTTCCGATGACTCCAGGTCCAATGAATATTCATTTTGATTACATTCGTTTGCAACAGCATATTTCCATTGACCTTCAAAACCAAAAACATTGGAACCCCCCAATAATGATCGATCTTTAATACATAGATTTTTATAATATCCCAAAATGTCAATGGAAACACTAAATTTTGATAAATATTCGATACGTCGTGAACCACTAGGTAGACTATCAAACATCTCAATTCCAAAATAATCAAATTGCGTACTTGAAGTTTGTCTTCCTGGTTTCTCAATTGAAAGTTTTACATCACAAAATCCAATCACTTTGTATGAAGACAATAATATACTTAAGATTATCATTATACAAATCATTATTATCAATTCTCATTTAAATATTTATTCTATGCAAAGATGTAACGGGACCTGCTTGAGATTGATATTCAAAAACTGTTCTCTTTAAAAAGATAACATTTAAATTTAATTTTTTCTAAAAAAAAAAAAATTTTTTTTTAAAAACATTTAATTTCTAAATTTTGACATATTTCTCTAAATTCTCATATGGCCTAATAAAAGTATAATTCAAATTAAAAATCATCATTTCAGAGATGATAATTCTATTAATAAATCTTAATATTATTTTAATGAATTGCTAAAAGCTATTAATTTTGATTAATTTTTAATTACAAAAAATTATGAAATATATGTTGATCATTTTTTTAATAATTTTAAATTTGCATAGAAAAAATTAATATTTCATTTTAAAATATAAATAAATATTTGCGAAATTTATTTTAATATTATAATTAAAATATCTTTTATTTTAAATTTAATTATCCATTCAATAAATAACACTTAGTTATACATAATCACTTTCATATAAAAAAATAATTGATTATATTATCTGTTCAAATAAAGTTAATTTTTTTCAATAATTACTAGAATTTTCAAAACAATAAGTCTTAATAAACGAAAAACTAAATATTTTATTCAAATATTTAATCAACAAATTTTGTTATGAATTTTTTTTTTGTATAAAAATAAATATACATTAAAAGATTTTTTTTAAAAAAAAAAATAATTATATGATTTTAAATAAATAATTTGTAAAATTTTAAATAAAAATTAAAAGAGAAATCAGATATTTAAAAAAAATAAGTAAAATACTGAACCAAAGATGTTCTATTAATTTTTTTAAAAAATGAAATAATAGAATAAAATTATCTTTTTTATGAACAAATATTATGTGTATGAGATTCGAATATTGAATTTATTATTTATTTAATTGATTCGCAATATTTGAATTAAATTTAGGATATTTGATAGATTTAAATTAAATTACAAGCAAACTTTTAAAAGATTTTCTCAAAATAATCTTATTAAAATTTTTTAAAAATTGATGAAGGTCATAATCTAATAATATCATTTAAAAATATACCATCTAAAAACTATTCTCCTTATTAATTTTTATGTGCAGAAGCTTTTTTTAATTTATCAGACATTGCTCCAAATATATTTATAGCAACTCCCGTCTTTGTTTTGTCTATAAAATTATATTATTTAATTTTAAATATTACCTTGTACATTGATTACTTGAATTCCTCCATCAATAATTCGACTTTTTACATCAGCAAAATTTAGTTCAGGTTCTCTGCCCCAAATCAATCCAACTAAACCAGTTACGTGAGCAGCTGCATATAAGTTTCCAGTAGCTTCAACATAACCTATATTCAAATTTTGTAATAAATCTTTAATAATAATTAAAAAATATAAATAATTGTAAATAAAAAATAAAATATAATTATAAATTAAAAATATATTGAAAAAGAAAGTAAAAATATAAATAATTATAAATTAAAAATATAAATAATTATAAATAAAAAATAAAATATAAATAATAATGAATAAAAAATATAAATAATAATAAATAAAAAATATAAATAATTAGAAATTAAAAATATAAATAATTATAAATTAAAAATAAAAAATAATTATAAATTAAAAATAAAAAATAATTATAAATAAAAAATGTATTGAAATAAAAAATATAAATAATTATAAATAAAAAATATAAATAATTATAAATTAAAAATAAAAAATAATTATAAATAAAAAATATATTTAAAGATATAATATAGATTATAAAATGAATAAATTTAATATAGTAGCTTACTTCCTTGATAATCTGTTGTCACAATCGAAACTCCTGGTGCAGCTAATGTAACACTTTCTTTGCAAGGATTGATGCCTTCAGGTATCGAACCATATTGATCAATTGATATTACTGAAATTACATTATTTATTGATGGATCAGTCAAAATTTCTGATATATTGTTATTGCATGAATTTGGAGCTGGAATTACAAAAAGAAGGTTTGATTCTTGTGCTCGTTGAATTGCTATCTTAATTGATGTAAAGCTATAGTCAATCAAGTTTGTAAATGTAGTTTGAGCAATTTTAATTTTTTTTTCAAGTAAATAATCAATGGCCTAGAAATTAATAATAAATAATTTTATATTCATACTTTTAAGAGATTGGATGTTATAATATTACCATCAGAATTTTTAATTTTAAGTGGCATAATTTTGCAATTCCAACAAATTGGAGCTAAACCCTTCTCATTATTTGGAGTTGCTGCAATTATTCCGCTTATCAGACTACCACTACCACTATCATCACTAGAAAAAAAATAATCGTCCGCAAAATTCTAAATCACATTTAACAAGTTAAACTCTCACCCATCCATGACAGTCGTCAATATAATTGTTATAATCATCATCAAGATTATTGCTGCATACTTCATCTTTATTTTGATAAATATTTTCGCTTAAATCTTCATGTGTAAACAGAATTCCGGAATCAAGAATACCCACGTCAACTGTAGCTGCGTTTTCTGTTTTCCACATAACACGACCTCCTAAAGCCCTCACTCCAGATACACTCCATTGTCTATTAAATAGAGGATCATTGGGCTTTATAAGATCAATTGAATCTGGCTCAGGGAACTCAAAATGTGATTCTCCAATGCGTCGACTGGATCTTTCTTGCTTTGCTTTTCCTAGTCCAATTTTGAAGTAGACAGGATAAAATATTGTTTTCTCCGCTGGCTTTGTAGTTGTCATCGTAGTTTCTGTTTCGGTTTCAGGAATCAACTCAGATGGGTTGACTCGCTTGCCTCGATGTTGCAAATACTCATTTTGAAGTGGGCTATACAAATCAGATTCTGAAGTCGAAGTTCTTGTCATCTCTAAATCATTTTCAACATACTGAATGCTGTCAATTGATCTCAATTTTCGAATTCCCTGATTTTTCTCAACAAGAGATGGAAACTCAATAATTTCCATGTGAAGTGACTTAAGGTAGTGTGATTTAATTTTGTTCTTAGCTTGTAAAGATCTCCTATACTTCTTTACATCATCCACAAGTCTCATCAAGCAGACGAATCTTTGGAGTTGATTTATTTGTCTGAATGTCAATGGAGTTTTGGTATTCTCTGATGAAGAGATTGATCTTTCAAATCTTAGTTTAATATTTTGACTTTTCTGTCTTTCCCGGAAAGAATTCATCAGATTTTGAATTGTGTCATTATAAGGATTTGCAGTCAAGTTTTTATAAATAATTATGAGCGTTCTATTCGGGCTAAAACTCGCATAAAATGGCGCTCTCGTAACAAAAGAGTGCTCAAGAATCTTTTGTCCCAATTCTTTTCCGAAAGCATGCGCCAAGCTAGTATCCTCATCGGACAATTGATATTCAGAAGTTGTGGGTGTCTCGGAACTTAATTCAGTTAAAACCTTTCTTATTGGCGTCTCTGAAGATTGAATATTTATACTTTCAGATGACATCAAATAACCAGTCGACAAAGCTTCACTTTCCTCTACTCAATTACCTTGTATGAAATTTTTTTCTTCATCACGAATTGTTTGAGATCGGGGGTTTGTAAATTTAAAAATTAATAGAATAAAAAAGAATTTTTGAAAAGTATTCATAATTATTTTAAATGAGCTTTATTAAGAATTAACTAATTTTATTGGCGTCCCAATTTTTAAATTCAGGCATGTCTCAAAATAAGTTATCAAATAAGTGAGATAAGTGCAAAGTTGTTAAATACAATTTAAAAATAAAATAATGATAATCAATATTCAAATTCGAGATACATTAAAGAGAATTAGTTTGAAAATTTATAAATTAATTATGCTATAATAAATTGTGACTATTAGAGGTGTTATTTGAAGGATTCATTAAATAGAACTATTTATAAAAAAATTCATTTTCAAACATGAATTTAATTTCATAAATTTGCACAAATTTAAAAGTTTATCTAATTTTATTTTCAGAATTTCTTTTTTTTTTTTTTATACATTTTTTTTTTATTCTAATTTTTTTTATTATTTGAAAAATATTTATAATCAAAGTTGAAGAGAAAGAGCCTTAAGAAATAAATTACTTAATTATTGAATTCTGAATATTGTTCTTAAAATTAAATTTGAAAAGAAACAAAATGAAAAATTACTTTAATTGTTTTGACACTTGGAAATTAATACTTAATATAAACTTATTAAAATAATACAAATAAAAATTTATATCTCGACAGAGTCCCAATTTAATAATTAAAAAATTTAATTTTTCATGAAATACAATTTCATGACCCATTAAATTCCCACAAATACATGTATAGTGCTGTATAGAACTTAAGAACAAAAAGAAAATTAAAATTTTGAAAGGAAATTAGAATTATTAAAATGGTTTTTAATTTATAGACATTAAAAATAGTTTATTACAAAATAAATGTACAATTTTTTTTTGCTTTAAAAAAATTTTGTGACTTCAATCTTTTTACAGTATTAAACGATATAATTGTATCACAATTCAAAAAAAAAAAAAAATTTCTAAAATTATTAAAAAAAAAAATTTCTGAAATTATTAAAAAAAAAAAAATTCTGAAATTATTAAAAAAAAAAAAATTCTGAAATTATTAAAAAAAAAAAAATTCTGAAATTATTAAAAAAAACCGTTTTTAAGAAATAAATATATACAAACAAAAAAAATAAATTTTTGAAGAAAATAATTATTAATTTGTTGATAACATTTTTCACCTTATCTCATATAAAAATTCCATGAAATTATATTTATTCAATTACTGATCACAAAAACTTTTTTTTATTGGATTATGAAGTACTTTGAATATTAAACTCTTCAAGAGGTTGACGTATATGAGCACCATCAAAGTTTTGAGACGAATAATTCTGTGACATGAAATTATTTTGAATACTTTCTTCTTGAGAATCCCAAATTGATCGATTTAATAACATACTTCCGAATATACTTATAGCTATTCCTGTTTCTGTATGGTCTGTAAATAAATAAATTTTTTCTTCTCAATTACCTTTCAAAGAAGACAATTTCATTCCCCCATCAATAACTTTTCTAATTACTTGAGAATAATTAAGATCAGGTTCTCTGTTCCAAATTAGTCCCACTAATCCCGTTACGTAAGCAGCAGCGAATGTATTACCAGAAACAAAAGAGTAACCTATTAATGATATAAATCTAGTACGTAATCAATTTTATAGAGCATCATCTACTAACCTCCTGTGTGATTGGTTGTGAGAATTGAATCTCCTGGAGCTGCACATGTAACAGTTTCTTTACGTAATGAGCCTTTGAGAAAGGACCCATATTTATTGATCGATGTGACAGAAATAACATTATTATACGCATGACTAGTTGGAAATACAGAGTCATTTATAGCACCTGTGTGACCCGCAGGTACAATAAAAATCGCATTTGATTTCCTTGCACGTCGAATTGCAGTTTTTAAAGGAATTATAACACGAAAAGATTGACTATAAAAAGATGTATAAATGATTTTAACATTTTTTGCTAGAACATAATCAATGGCCTGAAAAATGGTTGATAATAAATAATATATCACCCTCAAAAGCCAAGCAATTGTTGTAGATTTGTTTGAGTCAATTACTTTCAAGGACATAATTTCACAATTCCAGCAAATTGGAGTTATACCCTTAGTATTATTTGGAGCTGCAGCTATAATACCGCTTATAGAAGTACCATGCCCCAATTCATCAGTTACATTCCAAGTGTTTTTTGTGAAATCCTAAATGCATCTTTTTTAAATAATATCGCTTACCCAACCATAACAATCATCATTAATTTTGTAACTATTTAAATTATTAATACAATTTTTTTGATTACTATTCCATAACCTTCCATGAAAATCTTCGTGATCCATCATAATACCAGAATTAATTACAGCAACAATTGTATTTGATGTTAAATTTTTATCATACCACACAAACTGATGCTCGTCATTTTCTCCTAGTATGCTCCATTGTTTAAAAAAAAGGGGATCATTCGGTTTAGCAGTAGCATTTGGGAGGAAGACATGCTCTGTGCGAATAATATCTTTTGTGCGAGGACTTCCTGCATTACTCTGCTTTGTTACTACTGCATCACTCAAATGACGTATAATACCAAATCTGATAGGATAAATAGGGATAAATTCCTCTGTTGTTGATTGTGATTTCTTTGTTGTTGTTGGCCAGATTCTTCTAAGTCATTTTGCACTTCTTTAACAAAATCAACCGATCTTAATCTACGAGTTACATAATCCTTATAACTTTTATTGGTGAGCTCAAGAATTTCCATGTGCAACTTGTTGAGATACAAACTTTTGAGAAGAAAGTCACCATTAGCAACCTCTTCAGATCCACGACTTCGATGATCTTCTTGAATACCTTTTATGAGATCAAGTAGAGACAGTAACCTCTGAACTTGATGAAGCTGCTCTATCGTCAAATCTGAATGCGATACTTGCACAGCTCGAGTAATTCGAGACGAAATTTCTGTTTTACGATTAAACATATTGGCAAAAGCAATTATCCCTTCGACAGTTTCCTGATATGGACGATCAGAGAAATCTTTATAGGTCACTATAATAATTCTATCCGAACATGATGAAGTACAAATTGTTGATTTCATATCAATAGTTTTTTCTAGTATGTCAGGTGTGAAAGATTTCACAATTTCGCTCAAAAGAAAACTCCTATTTTGGTTTGCCTCTTGTTCGTACGTTGAATTTAGGGGCATATCTGTTATCTTCTCGGTGAAAGCCGAAGTGCTTGGATTTATGAATTGTCTTCCTGATGAAAAAAGTTTTGTGGATGTAGCAGATGTTGACTGAGATGATGAAGTCGTAACATTTTTCGTCGTCGTCGATAATAAATCTTTTTTGTCATGTAAGAATATCTCGTCAAGAGACGAGAGATTTAATTTTTCTGTCGATGTACCTAAGACTAAAGCAAGAAGAAAAAATAAAAAAAGTGAAAATATTAATTTAAACGACATAGCTGACTTTAAACCTGAATTTAACATAAGAGATTTAAAATCTTATCTATAATGATATTCAGGCGTGTCTCGGGATAATCAGTATCAATGAAAATAAACGACATTTTATACGAAAGATTTCATTAAAAAAACTTCTCACTTAAATTTAAGTAATTTCATGATTCTTTGTTCTATGCACTTACCGAACCATTATTTCTTTGACATAATAATTCTCAGTTTTTATTATTTAGACCAATTAATATTTGAATTGATTTTTTTATTTTCTACTGCTTTTATTTTATTCAAAAAAAAAAAAAATTAAAATTGAAAAATAGGAGCAAGAAAAAAAAAAAATTTATATTACATTAATATGAAAAATAGGAAAACAAAAGATACTACACTATTAAAATGAAATATCGGAAGAAAAATTAATATTAAATTTAAAAAAAAAAAAAAAAGAAAAAAAAAAATCTAGAAAACAAAATGATATTTTATTCATTTTAAAAAAAAAAGAAATTAAAATTATAATGTATAATTAAATGAGAAAAATATATTTAGAATAATTTTGCGTGTAGTTCTTTTTAAATGAAAGTTATAATAATAATTTTTTTTCTCAAAAAATAAATTTATTATAATTCTAAAAAAAAAATATAAATTAATAAATTAATTAGAATTTATAGATGAATTTTAGAATAAGTGTTCTGACTATAAATATTTTATTGGAATATTTTATCAGACATTTAAGCGTTCTAAACTATTTTAAGTATTTGGTTTTAATTTAAGTTTATAGATTTATAAATTTTCAAGAAAAAAAAATAATTAACGTAAAATAAATCTACTTATGGATTAAGATAAATCATTATAAATCTTATTATTCATTGATTAGATTTTAATGGAAAAGTTTCAAGGATTGAAAAAAATCTCTTTAAAATGGTTTTGATAAGAATTATTATTTTTATAATTCGTTATAGTTTCTTAAATAATTTTAAATATTTTTTCTTCTGCCAGACTTTTTACGCTAGCCTCTTAAAAAAAAATTTTTCTTTAAATTTTCTTTTTATCGAACCTTCTTATTTACAAAAATGCAATAAAAATTTTATTATGATTAGTGAATTTCTTAGGACTGAAACAATATACTTTTGTACTTTAATTATTTTAAAAAAGAAATCAAAGTTTTTTTTTAAAATTTATTTGTAAGATTTATTATGTTGAGTAAAAGTAATTCAATAATTTTAATTAAAAAATTTATGATACAATATTGGTGATATATTTCATAGAACATAATATAGAATAACAAGTTGAATTAGATTTTATTTCAAGCTTTAAATAATTTGTAGCTAAGTTAGATTTAGTTGAGTTTAGGGTCATATTTTGAATCCTTTTCTTCTCTATTAAATGTGTTTATATAAATAATATTTGGTCTTACTATTTAGACGCATCATAGTATTACTTATTACTACTTCAGGTGTTAATTCAGGCTTTTGATTCCATATATTACTCATAATAGCAGCTACATAAGGTGCCGCGAAAGTTGCATCAGAAACTAAGAGAAGAGTTTTTTTTTCAATTACAAACCTTGGATATTACTAGATAATAAAACTGCCATTATTGAATCAGCTAAAGTGAGTTGCTTTTGATAATGCTCATTCAAATTAGATTTATTGGGTGAAGAATTAATATAGAGTACATTTTTGCTTAAAAATTGACTTGATGAATCACTCATTGTATCAGAAGCCAAGATGAAAATAGAATCTTTTGCTCGTTTAATTGCTGTTTTTAATGTTACTATATTCAAATCGAATTTATTTAGAAAATAAATCATCAAGATTCTTACGTTTTTACTCAACGCATAATCAATTGCCTTAATATTTGGAGAATAAGTTATGACATACTCTTAATAATTTGGACGCTGTAGTAATTCCTAATGAATTCATTATTTTTAAAGACATCATGCGACATTCATGACATATGCTGCTGAGAGTTTCTTCCGTATCATTCCAAGCTGCAGCAATAACTCCGCCGACCAAAGTACCATGACCAAGTTGGTCATCGGGATAAGGAGTAGATTCAGAGAAGTCCTATTATTTCTCTCTTTCAAAAATTACATCATGATCGTCTTACCCAGCCATCACAATCATCAATGTAGCCATTACCATCGTCATCTATTTGATTGTTACAAATTTCGTCTTCATTTCTCCACAACACTCTTTCAAAATCTTTATGATAATAGTCTAAACCAGAATCTAATAGTGCGACTTTAATAAGTCCTGCTGGAATAATTCTTTTCGGTGAGGTTACTGAAAATTTCTTCATCAATGAATTCAAAAGCTCAGAAGGTATCTCTTCTGCCTGATCCTCAATTGCTGAGTCCTCTTCTTCTTCTTCTTTTTCTCGGATTCGGATTTGATTTTGACTCGATGAGCTGGTTTCTACTTTTCTAGAATGGCTGTTTGTCATGTCATGATTGCTTTCTATATTTGTCTCTTCCTGTTGTAGATTTTTATTTTCTACAGCATCATCAGCTGCCCGTCCATAACGACTGCCAGGATAAAAGGTTTTACTTGAATTGGTTAGCATCGTCGCCGAACATGAAGAAGGCGCTATAGTTGCAATTGAGGTTGCTTCGACAAAAAAAAGCGGAACTTCATCCAACAGATTTTCTATCTTCGTAATCTTCTTCTGATTAAGACCACCGTAATTCTTGGACATGTTTCTTCGAAGCTCACTTTGTTTTATATCATTTGAGACAATTTGGTCAGATATAAATCTCAGAGCTTGCTGCTGCAACTCAGAATCGTACTCAACGTTTTTTATAAAACTAATTAGTTTCAATTTTTCCACGATCAGTTCTAAATTTTTCGGATTGAGAACTTCCACAATATCTATGTTTAGCGATCTCAAATATAATGCTTTGAGGTGTGGTACGTCTTTAGTTTGCATTTTCTTTTCATAAAATTCACCTTTAAGAAGTTTTTTAAGAATCATAAGAGAGGTATACCTTTGCAACTCATGGATTTCACTTAAAGAATAAGATGATGTGGCATAACAAGAGCTGTTCTTAGGATATAGAACGGTTTTCGCATCATTAAGGATATTCTCTAATGCTGCATTGGAAGTAAGCTCACTACTGGAAAGATCTTTATATGTTACCAATAATGTTCTACCTTGACATGACTTCATGCAAAGAGATGAAAACGTGTCTATGAGATTTCCCAATACTACATTAGCAGAAACAGTTAGACACTCAAGAAGCGGAAATGATGGCAAATCTGGTATGTAACTTCTAGGACTTGGATCAGAACTAATAGCTGTTGGTCGGTGATCTAGTTTCTGAATAACTACGGCCGACAATTTTTTAAAGACAGTTTCTTTTGGGGTTATCATTCTCACAGTATTATTGACATGTATAATTACATGCCTTTTTTTTGGAGTTTTTAAGACATTTTTTGAAACTGTAGCGTCTTTGTATACAAAGCTACTTAAAAGAATACAGAAGAAAATATTCATTGAAAATCGTTTATAACTGTGAAGAAGGTTCCTCTTTTAATCTTTATTTATAAGAAGTATGCGTGTGTCTCAAAAGTTGACAGTCGCAGATGTCGACATTAAACAAATTATAATAAATTGACAAAAAAGTTAATCATCTTAAATTAATTATAAACACTATTTCTTTTTATTTATTTTTTTATCATTAATCCTTATTTATATAATGATTGATTTAAAAATTTTAAATATTATTATCGCAAAAATCTGATATTATTTTAAAAAGAAAAAATATTTCGATAGAATGGTTTTCTCTCAATACATTAAGAACTATTAGTGATGCTTATAAAAATAAATTTGAATTTTTTCATGAAAAATTTTAATAGGCATTTTTTATATTAAGAATATAAATTTTTATGAAAATTGTTTTTGTAACAAATTTTTTCAAATTCGTATATTGCTAGTGTGTTAAAATTAAAAAAACAAATTTCGGAAACTTAAAAAAAAATTACAGTAAGAAATGATGTTTATATTTTTAATTTTTATTTCAAAATTTTATCCATATTTAGACGCATAAATTTAATTTAAAAAAATCTATTGAATGATTTACAAATATAATTTTTTTTCAAAACTTTTCATATTGATTTTATATTAAAAAAATTTTATTACAAGATTTTTCATATTTGGATTGAATTGATCATTGATTCAGAATTATATTTATTTCTAAAAACATAGAAATGAAACCTTTTATTTTGATTTATGAAAAAAAACATAAAGGTATGCAGACATGAATATTCTTAGGTATTTCTGCCTCTCCAGCGCGCCTGATATTTTGTGATACGCGCTGCTGGATATGAAGAATCATCGCTTTCCATCTAATGTCTATCGACAAAAATCCTCTCCTATTCTGAATGAGACTCAGGACAGTTCATATCAATCTTCCCCTGTCGCCGCCGCAAACATCACGGGACAAGCGCAAATCCGTAATGGTAGATCTCGCTCAAGCATCGCAGATATTGGAGCGGCAAATAATATGGAACAATTAGAAATTGATTCTGAGCAGTATAACCGCTCAAATTATTTCAATACTAATTTGTCATATCATTCTAATTTTGGAGGTGGAAAATCCGCCGGCTATTCTGGTACGCAAGCTACGTGGAGCAAGCCAGATATTGATTTGACTGAGGGTCTTTCAGAATTTTTTCTGAATGTCAGAGCAGACAAAGGAGAGTCAAGCAGACCTTCATATGAGAAGTGGTGCCGCAATTTAAGGCCTCATTCTCAGTCAGAAACAGCTTCAAGTTTCTTGCCTGAAGATTCAACTCCCACAAATGAATCACAATGGAAGTCGCCTTTTTTTTCATCTGCAATGCATGATAGGTTGCAAGATTCAAATCGCTCTTTTGTTATGGATAATCTAGAACAAATAAGATCTGCTCGCCACCAGCAGCATACGACCCTTCCTGTTAAGCAGCTCGATAACTTAGAAAACCCGCCAGAAAACTGGATGCCAAAGGCTGATTCACAAACGGGACTTTCCGATACCACAGTCAAATCTAACAAGCGCTCTTCTGGCACCACAAAGCAGCAGCCATCTCATGTTGAAGGTGCACAAGCTCCGTCAGATCACAATCTTGCATATAGCGTTGCTCAAATGATTGAAGTAGCCCGTCATTTAAAGCCAATATGCAAAGTGCAGGGGGGTAGTGCTGGTTTGAAATTAAGTGCTTCATCAGCCGAACAATCGGTCGTTGATAAATGTCAATCAGTGAATATTAGCGGTGGGCGTGGAGGAAAACAAACCTCACCGTCTTCTAAGTTTAGCAGTAAAACAGCATCTCCACTTAAAACACGCTATGAACCGTATGTGGACTTGAAAGAGGCTCTCAATGGCATTTCAAATGGGAAGTATAAGCAGGTCTGTTCAGACATTCCAGTTATGTTGTTCACTTTACTGCAGGGTCAATTACGAGTTTCAAAGGATTCCGCTGATGATGCATATATAACTAATGTGACCGATCCCGACGCACCTGATTATCTAGTTGCAGGTCGTGTTGATCGGAACCGCTCGCTACATGGCGACGTTGTTGTGTTTGAGGTAATTCTCGTCTATGTAGCAGTCTTTATAGGAACATATTATCATTATCCCCTTTTTCTTTTGTTTCACTGATGCTTTCAGATTATTAATCCTCAAGGTAGACCTTTGCGTAACTTTGTTGGCACAGAATCAAATGTCCAACCAGCCGGAAGTGAAACTCGCTACCATCCAACTGTTAAGGTTGTTCATTTGTTAGAGTTTAAAGGGAAAGACAAATTGTATGTGGCGGTGTTACGAGCGAGCAAGTTTCAAGCTCCAGATGGAGGAAATAATGATCCGAACCTTATCGTTTTAGAAGATCACAAATTCGTCAGAGCGATTCCAATTGACAAACGGATTCCATGGATACTGATACCAAAGGCTGAAGTTGCGCGTTATGAGGATATTCCGGGGATTCTGACATCCGAAAATTTATATCGTGTTCAAATAACATCCTGGAATGAGAATAGTGCACTTCCTTGTGGTCGCATTCTTGATTTCATAGGATCTTCGCGGGACATGGATTGTTGTATGCGTGTGGCAATGCTTGATAATAATCTCGAGTCTCACATGGAGCCGTTTTCCGACGACATTGAGCGTTCAGCAGCACAAGTGGTTCTCGATCATGCTGGCAGCTGGGCAATCGAGGCTAGATCACGACTTGACATGAGGGCCGGCTCCGATTTTAGAGTCATAACGATTGACCCTTCAACTGCTCGTGATTTAGACGATGCCATTCATCTCCGAATTGACCGTATGTGAATAAAAATTTGCGATCTGAATTTAGGTTTCTCAAATCCTCCCTCTTATGAAATTGGAGTTCACATTGCAGACGTCTCAAACTTCGTACAGCAAGGCGGCAAAATAGATGAAGAGGCTCAACGTCGTTGCACAACTGTGTAGGTATATATCTGGAGCAATAAGTGTCAGGTATCTCCCCAATAAAAATTTCCCAATGCTGCCACGAGCTTTATGTGACAATCTTTGTTCACTAAATCCGAATGAAAATAAAATGACTCTATCGATAATTTTCAATATTACAAGTGATGGCGAGTTGTCAACTTCAAAACCGCCTATATTTCGTGAGAGTATCATTCGGTCGTGTGCTCGTTTCACTTATGATGAAGTTCAGACGGTTTTAGACAAATATCATCAAATGAAGTCCAGTGAAGAACTATCACACATTATGGATGCATTGAGTCACCCTGAGATTTCAGGCGGACAGTCCTGGAGTTCTGTATGGCACGATTTAATAATCTTGGAACATTTGACGCAAAAGATGAGGAATACCAGATTTGAAGTAAATTTGACCCACTCATAAAGATAATCAAATATTTAATATCTTTCTTTATCAGACAGGATCCTTGCTGTTACACAATTTGAAAATGGATATTAGTATTGATGAATTTGAAGTTCCTGTCTCGGATGAAATGACTTTGCTCAGAGAAGAAGCTGATGATAGCTCCTCTTCAAGTGCACATCATCTAATCGAGGAACTTATGCTCAAAGCTAATGTACTCGTAGCAGAAAGACTGATGTCATCTTGTGTCAAAGGTATGTCGAAGTTTAGTGGCTTGTTAGAATTTCTAAATCAACACATCTCTTCCTTTTTCTCTTAAGCGACGCAATTTGTTGCGGCCACAACACTCGACATCAGACGTAACAGTTCTACGATGTCACCCTATGCCTGATCTTAAACTCAGAAGAAATTTTGAGGAGTTTCTGCGGTAAGTTTTTAAGATCATGTCCAATCACTCAGACTCAATTACAACAGCAACGTTGATCTTTCAACAGCTGGAAAGGCACACGATTTTTTTGCTGAAATCCGGGCTTCCCATGGCCTCCTTATCGCAACGGTAATAAGAGCGTGTTGCGTGAAAGGCTGATAACTGTAACTTCGTACAGGTATTCTATGCAGACAAATAATGCAAAAACATCGCATGTGAAAGCTTGCAGTTTAAATGGCTTAATCAGACAGTTGAACAAATGTTTTTGCGAACACTTAAACAAGCTGATTATTCTGTGGCGGGATATGACGTTCCGACGCATCATTATGCTCTCAATTTTCCTGTGTACACTCACTTCACCTCGCCCATACGGTAGGCAGCTTTTTTATTTGAGCAACCGCCTTTTTGTTCAGACGTTATGCCGATTTGATGGTACATCGCTTACTCAAAGCGGCACTGGTAGTCGAACGAGAAGAGATTATTTTGACGAATCCCAAAGATGATAGCGAGGCGGCGTACCGGGAACATGCTCTTGCTTGTCAGAATGTGTTGCGGAAAAATAACATATTTTTCGAGAAGGTATTCAATGCAAAATAAAAGCAATACTGGCAGGAAACACTGCAACGTCAATGTACTGAATGCAATGAAAAGCGAATACAAGCCCGAAATGCAAATACAATGGCCGACGGGGTTTGTTAATGTGATTTTACTATATATTTAAATAGGCGTTTTTTTGTCTCCGAATACGTGAGAAAGACACACTTACTAGTATAATATGTGAGTACAGAAGAGTTGAGCGTATAAATTTTCCAGCATGCGTTGCATTTCATCAAGAACAATGTATGGTTATTTATCTCCCCAAGCTGGCTATGACAAAACGGATTTATTACAACAATATTGAAGCTAACAGGCCAAGTGCAAGAGGTGCAAAAGCTTCTGCAGAACAAGAATTGACCGTATTAAATCGCATGCCTGAGAAATTCATGGTAAAAAATTTTAGTATAAATTAAAATTCCTAGGAACAACTCATACTTCCTACAAGCATTACACTTGTGGATGATAAAGCAGAAATCCTATGGCATCTTCCTAGCAATAATATGTATCATCAACAGCCAGGAAATCTTCCTTGTAAAAATTCAATACGACAAATAGTAAAGGTATGCTGCTTATTATGATAATGTAATAAAGGTGCTATGTCCTATACCCGTATTTATTGTGCCAACCGATGGAGTTCCGGTTGATTATAGTCCAATACCCATACCGCCATGGGATGTCAGATTTAGACAAACAATACAATCTTCAACATTTATTTGTCCAGAAGAAAAAGTGAAATTTAATTCGGAATTCCCAAAATGTCTCGAACGTAAGTCCAATAGTTTATTGATGAATCTATAATAGGGGGGTATATTGATCTAACTGCTGCTTTGCGAGACAAAGGAGTTAATACAGAACATTTCACGTCTCCTGCTGCTGCTGCTGAGAGAGGAGAGAATTCTTCTTCTACTTCATCATCAAGATGTCGACGCGTTAATGTTGTTGATGATAGATTGCGTAACGCTGAGGTTGCTGCTCGAGTGATTGGATTTCATATTGATTCGAAACGTCGAGGAGGTCGTGGCAGTAGTCGTATTCTGAGCAAGGATAAACAATAATGAATGCCTAGCTAGCCTAAACGAGTATGTTGCATATCAAACTGCTGCTGCTGCTGCTGCTGTGTATTGTATTGAAAAAGCTATACGAATATAAAGCCTATACTGGTCAGAGCTTGTAAAATTCTACTTCGAATTGCAAAATAGATTGGAGAGAGCGTTCCGTTGAGAATCAAGACCTTAACAAAAATTTATTTATGAGCTTCAAATATTTTTTTTGAACAACTCCCACAAAAAAAAGTCATTTAATGATTCAAGATCTTCTTACTTGATTCTTTTGTTCTTTTGTCACAAGCTCTAGAATTACATCAGTACCAATATGCAATTTGCCTGATTCCATAACAATGTCATACATCATAGATTCATCAGAGCCACCTCCTAAATAGTGGAACAGAGCTTCTGAGATATCCGACATTTTCAAAATTCCCAAATAATTTTCAGAATTATGCTTGGGTCGGGAGTCATTGCTTTTAGGATAATCTTGAGTGAAACCTTGTCGTAGATCAAGAGTTGTAGAGTCTATGAGTTCAGTTTTGAGAGGTCTGACTCTGAGTAAAGATCGTTGATTCATATATTTAAATTGTTCTACATGATTACTAGGGCTTAAAACGAACTTTTCAGGAATAATTTGAAAAAATTTTTGCGACTCCAGTAAATGCCAAAGCGCCGGTGTTGTTGTCATAATTCGTTCATTCCATTGTAGCAAAGCATTGCCTCCGTTTTTCTTACAGAATATAATTTCGGGAAAATGTTGACTTTCCCGATTCCACGTAGTCTTCAAGAGCGATAACAAGAATTCTGTATTAAATTCAGACGGTAATAGTATCAGTTTCCTTGTTAAAATTGAATGAAACTTAAACCTTACTTTGTAAACCGTATTACTTGTGATGTCCACCAACTGAAAGATTCACTATCCAAAACTGGATGGTGATTCAACTTTAAGAAATCTGGTTCAACTAAAAAATTTGATTCTCTTTTTAAAGTACTATATTCGAAAAAGTACTTCTTTGGATCAGAACCTCCATTCCAAATTCTATAGGATATTTATTTCTGAATAATCAAACTTACCTTAGTTGTTGTTGCCATGGAGATATTTTTTCGGTAAGATGACTCCCCTCTAATTGGTCTATATCGATGTTTTGTGATTCATCATCATCTCGCGACATTAGACGCCTCTCCCAACGATCAAGAGACAATCCGGTTGATACTTTCAGCTCATTCTCTTCCGCAACTTTTGTCTAAATGAACTCGATGAAATTCAGCCTTAGCTACGTACAACGACATTCGGCGTCAAAAAACCGCCATATGCATCTCCCGGAGGTGATTGAAGCCAGGCAGGAAAACTTCGTTTCTCACGATCAACTATTTCAGATGAGATCTTATTATTTATTCCCCAATCTGTTGTGTTATCGTTAGTCTGTTGTTCCACAGGTGAAGTTTCACTAACGGCAACATTTTTTGTCAGATAATTTGTTATTGTTTCTCCACTGGTTTGTCGTTTTGCAAGTTCTTCCAAGTACTTTTCGTATAGAATGTCACTCGAATATTCTTTCTATCTTGTGAAATTTATGTGAATGAGGTACTGCTTACGCTGATCTCTTTAGTGACATAGATTTTATCTGCGTGCAGAACTTCCATCTCATCTGGCGGGGGTTCAAAGAGGTAGATCACTTTAGACTGAGGATTTGGACAAATAACCTCCGAAAAAATTCTCTAAAGATGAACATAATCATGTTATGACACCCTACGCTTGAACACCCGGTGGTAATAGATTCGGGAGATGTTATTATTAAATGAGGAACGTAATCAGATATCAATGGCTTCGAGTTCCCAGGATAAGGAGATAGACATTTCAGGAATTCCATATCAGTTGAAAATGGATTCCTTCGTGTTTTCGAAAACTTGTCTCTAATTGCCTGCGTCATCCATTCAATCGAGCTTCTAGCGAAATCGAGAAAAACAGATCTACTCAAAATAAAATTAAAAGAAAAGCAAAGTTATCAGAAAAAGGTTCGAATTAAAAAAAAATGAATTCTTAAGAACTCACCCTACAGTTGAAACAAAAATGACCGGATATATTTGTAAAGTTGGTGTCCAAACAACGGACAATAAGAAGAGAAATCTTAAAGCTTCAGACCCAATATTAATTGGAATTTGAACAGATCCACCATTCTTGAGTGTCGATTTTATTGCATCAAATATACAAGTGAATTTTGCTGCTTCGGGAATAGATGGTAATCTGGGAAATCTTGATGAATTCGAGTGGGACCTGTTTAATTTAAATCCAGTATCATTGTTTGATTGAGAAGAGAATGCATCATTAAGTGAATTCAAGGGTGGGCAACGAAAGGGGCAGGCTGTCACAATGATTGAAGGAATTTTTTCCAGTCGATTGAAATCAAAATTATCAACGAACCTGGGAAATAATCAAGAATGAAAATATTGAGGTAAAATAATACCAATCAGATCTTGTATCATAAGTTGAAGATAAGATTACTGTTGACAATTCTCCTGGTCCTTCCGCTAACCATACTGCTCCACCCAAACTCTTTCCAGATGGCAAAGCTGTTACTTTGAGTTTTGCTATATTGTCGAGGGTAGAGGTTTCAGAAAAATCGACATTTTGTGTTTTTTCCTCTTTTATTTTATATGGCTTCGTAAAAAGAAATTGCTCGTCATACCGGACGCGTATGAGGTGTTCAAAGGCAGTGTCAATTGTTGTCAATTTATAATTTAGCTGATTCGCTCGACTTTCATTTTGTTCATTACCATCTTTATTAAGATTACAACTGCTTAGTCGATCTTGAACCGATTCTGTGACTGTGTGATCATAGAGTGCAAGTTTCCCGAAACGATAAGCTGGTTCTGTACACAATACTGGTATACTATCACCAAAGCTGTCGCTAGCCGCTGAGCCTTCAGGTCTGGCTCGAGAGAAATCATCAGTTGCAGCTGTCGCTGGATTCTCAAAATACTTAGGTAAACCTCCCAAAGAATCCAGATTTGCACTTGTCAAAAGAACAGCATCTACATCATAGAAGCTCTTCAATTGATTTGCGCTATATTTTTCAAATCTGAGAGGACAATCAATGAGGAATCTGAATTGAACCTCAAGATTCTCTACTGCTATTGATATTGTAGCTACATAGGATTCAGACTCTTCTATTGGGACAACTATTACTTGGAAAGACCTTGAACTCATTAGTCACATATTTTTTTAAATAGAACTATGCCTGATAAGACAACGACAAACGCGGAATATACAAATGATATATTGCCATTAAATAAAATTCGTGAAAAAAATAAAGAGATTTTAGAAAATTTGATTAAAATTGTAAGATAAATTAATAATATTTTTAAAAGCCGAAAAAACCAAAAATATTAATTCTCGATAAATCTATAGCAAGTTCTTTGGGACATAGTAAGATAATTAATCTATTAGAATCATTATTAACACTATTCATATCATTATTATTATCATAAATATTATTATTATCATAATTATTATTATAATTATTATTATTATTTTTATTATTATTATTATTATTATTATCTTCAAGTCGTTGAAGCGACAACATTACGTGAATGGGGTGTCACCTCTTGGTATGAACTTGGGAATTATGATTTGAACTTCGATGAACTTGTGAAACCCTACCAAACACGTAAGAACAATTTTTTTTTTAAATATTTGTTGTAGCATCTTCAACGGGGTTACTGTCTACATTTCACGTAATATTTTTGACTCGTCCAGATGTCGTTTTGATGCCATTTATCAGGTGCGTTAATTTGAGAAAAAAAAAAATAAACAAGTCGTCAGATACAAAGAGGTGTAAAATTGAGTTCACCCATGAAGTTTGTTATTGGTTTTATTCCAAGACAAACTCAAGAAGTTATGACTCATTTTATAAAATCTTTGGGAACTTTGCATCCAAAAATGTTTGATTCTGGAATTATTGAGATTATACATGTTCCAATATATTTATTCATTCTTGATACAGATATTATATCGCTTGAGTTACCATCAACATATCGTACATTTCATTCAGTAAGAGATAGGAATCATATAACTTAAAAGCATGCAGATGTTACGCCTTTGGTTACATGTGCTGAAGCACTAATGCAACTTCAACAATTTTTAAAAGGATTATTACCAAAGTTTTGGGCAATAGGTAGTGCAGCTAAGGTAAATAAATTTATTTTTATTACATCTTTAAGTTTGTCACGGATCAATTAATACGTTATCGTCGTGAGCTACAAATGCAAATGCCACGAATTTATAACATAAAACAAAATTCAAAAGAAGAAAATATTCCTCCTATAACACCACCATTCCATATTGCTGTTCCATTAGAATCAGTTCCATTTAAAAATGAATCAACAAATAATGATGCATGGAAACCACCTCGTATGTATTTGCTTTATATTTTTATTCTTTTAATTAGCTCCTTTCGATAAATATCATAAAGTTATTGATGATCTAGTATTGTTAGACAGACGTGTCGATCTTATAACACCATTTTCAACACCATTTACGTATGAAGCTTTGCTAGACATATGTATTGGTATCAAACAATGTAAATAATTTTTTTTATTATTATAGTAGGTTATTTAACTCCCCCCGGAAATACAACGATAGAAAAATCAAAAATTTTATTAAATTCTACGGATCCTGTATATGAAGAGATAAGGTTATATTTAAAAAAAAAAAAAAAAAAAAATTTACAGAGATTTACATCAAAGTCGTATAGGTATTTTATTACATGAAAAAGCACGTTCAATTCAAGAAATCTATAAAGTGAATTAAAAAAAAAATTTTAATGAATTTTAGGAAAAAGAATCTTTGCAAAGCATTTCTGAAATTAATGAATTTATGAAAAAATTTAAAATTAAACAACAGGAACATGCAAGTGTATCATTGCATGTATCTTTATTAACATATATTAATGATATATTAAAAGTGAGAAAAGAAAAATAACATTTTTCAGAGTGAAGACTTTCAAGCAATTCTTAAATTAGAAGATGGTAAATATATATATTTAAAAGTCTTTTAAAAAGATATAATGACTGCTGCTGGGAATACTGGATCAAATTTAACACCTATTCAATCTGAATTAGAAGATTTATTAGAATCTGGACAATCAGATATTATAGAAGTGAGAAAAGAAAAATAATTTTTTTTTTTCAGGTCTATAGACTTTTATGTTTATTATCAACTATTGGAAGTGGAATAAAGCCTAAATTCTTAAATTCAATAAAAAGAATTTTAGTACAAGTAAGAAAATGAAAAATTATAATTATTAGATGTCAGGCTTGAAAGAATTACATAGAATACAATTAATGGAAAATAGTGGATTAATTATTCCAATCAATACATCAAAAAATAGATGGCAAGAAATTCGAGTGGTATGTATTTTTTTTTTTAAAAATAATATTAAGGGATTAAATTTAATTAATGATGAGGCAACACCATTAGAAGATATCTCTTATGTTTATGCAGGTTATGCACCTTTATCTGGTAATGAAAAAAAAAAAATAAAAATTTTTTTAAAGTTAGACTAGTTGAATATTTATACATAAAACCGGGAGGATGGCGTAGTTTATCAAAAATATTTGATAATCTTTGGGTAAATAAATTTTGAAATTTTTTTTAATAAAAATTTAAATATCAGGGGCCTGCTTTTGAAGCTAAACAATTGTTATTAACGAATAATAAAACTCGAACAGAAACTAAAGAAGAAGAAGAAGTAGTAGTAGAAGATGAAGAAATAAAACAAAGAATAACATTAGTCTTCTTTATTGGAGGATGTACACATGCTGAAATAACAGCATTAAGACATTTGTCTAAAATGACTGAAGGAAAAAGGTAATATAAAAAAAAAATTATTACAATAATTTAGAAAATATGTAATTATAACAACAGAAATATTTAATCATAAATCATTTATTAATTCTTTTTTATCAATAATTTAATAGTTATCTGTAAATAATTCTGTTCCTAATGTCCGACGAATCATTTACACCTAATAATAAATTCGATGATAAAGACACAAAAGAAGATGTTACTCCTCAAACTGTTTCAAGTACACCTTCTTTTTCTGGTCTGGCTTCAGGGCTCGTAACTTCTCGTTCGAATAGTAATGTAATAAAGTCAGGAGAGAATACGCCAGGTAAATCTATTTAATGTTTTTTTAAAAAAATTCAGTATTAATTAGAAGTGGTATTGGTCGTATTCTAAATTTAGAAACAAGTAAGATTCAATTTTAAATAAAATATTTCTATAGGCGGAAATAAACCGTCTTCTTTTAAATTTATTCCTAATGTTAATCCATCAAGTGGCTCAAATAGTGCATCATCATCTGGACGATCTACTCCTACTACGAAAACTAAAATTGAGCCTCTTTTAGATCTAGGTGCTGCTTTAGCTCAAAGCTTAACTTTTCAAAATTTGAAAACGGGCGGTGCCAGAGCCGATATTAATTTAATGAGAGGGAGTGCTCCTAGCATGGGAATGAGGGGTTGCGGCGGTAAGCGAAATAAACGGACTTAATATGATTTTTATTTAATTCTTACTCAAATAAAATAAATGTCTGTATGCATCTGGAGCAAACTCATAAAAACTCTTCTTCAATATTAGCATCACGGACAAATTACGGGTCGATTGAGGCAAAATTGCTACAAAACAGACAAAATATTCAAAAAAATAAAAGCGGAAGAAAATCACGAGACGTTCAGGAACTTTCTTGGGCCACAGGTCCAGGAGGAGCTCCAATGTATACCCCTATATCCCTTCCGTATGTTGCAACCACTGTTGAGGATGCTCAAGACACTAATACTCAATCACAAAAGGTAAGCAGCTGCTTGTGTAAGAGATAGGAGGTTGAAATTGTCAATTTCAAACTCTGTACTAGTCAAAACGGCCCACTCTCAAACATATTGATGAGGCTAATAGGAATGTCGCCTCATTATTTACAGACCGTGAGAATGAGTGAGTATAATTTAGTTGTTTATGCGATTCGAATTCAGAGACCCTGAATGGTTTTTAGTTCAGTTTCCGGAAATTTTGCCTGCACTAGAACATGCAATAAAAGCCGGGAGTACAAACAATCAGGGTATGTTTATATTGAACTTAATAAAATCATTAGCATCTTCTTCTGATTCTGCATATATACCTAGTCGTCTTGATGGTCTTCCTGAAGGACGTTTAGGAACATTAGAATTAAGACGTAGTGGTCGTGTAATCTTGAAAGTCGGTGCACATAGATTTGAAGTAAATCAAGGCTCAGATTGCAACTTCTCTCAAGTAACCACTTTTTTTTTATTTAAAATTCTTCAGGAGGTTGGTTGTCTAATGGGTGATAAATCTGAACTAATGTTCCTTGGTATGCATTATTAATTCTTACCTTTTTTTTTTAGGGCGATGTCAAAAACGAATAGTTATAACTCCTGATATACGACATTACTTGGATAGCGAAAAATGACAAAAAAAATTATCATTCTAATTAATCTCATATTTATTATTAAAATCATATTATTAAAATAATTATTATCATTATAATAATTATAATAATTATTATAATTATTGGGGAAGAATGAAGGATAAATCTTGACCATAAATATCAGACTCATAATCATTGGTTTAATATGTTATTCAAATTAAGCGAATGTATGATACAATTATTATTACAGTTGATTAATATGGGAAGACATAATGAGGAGAATTTATTGTAAAGAATATATAATAATTGATCTTCATAAATAGTAGTACTACAGTCTTAATACAAATTATTATTATTATTATGAAATAATAATTTGATCATGGAGATTACATCCATAAGAAAGTGAATACAGTCTTTCAAATGAAGCCTTAATAGATATAATACTTATAATAAATCTTTTATATTAAATTAATTTTTATTTTCAGCGGACAATTCGACGATTAATAATTGAAATGATGTAACCAATTAATCCTATTAAAATTAATGCCAAAATTAATTTGCAAAAAAAATTCATTCCTCCCTGTTTTACCTACCGAATAATTATTTAAAAAATTTTTCTTACTATAAGTTCTTTTAACTTTGTATTAATAGTCAAGAGTTCTTCATTAGCCTCATCAGCTTGCATATGTAATCCTTTTACTAGTTGTGATTGTTTATCAGCTTTTTCACCAATCTGTAATGCAAGTTCTCCTAATCTATCTATTGCATCTCCGATTTCTCCAACTTGTATATCCTAAATGATTATAATCCTTAATGAACATACTATTTCTTGATCTCTTGCACGCCAACGATCGATAACACTTTGTTCATCTTGTGTTAAATCTCGCCATTCTTGTGGTGTCCCATTCTCTTCATTTATTTGATATCTATGATATTGTTATTTTTATTCTTAAATAATTTGTTGCTAAAATTTTACTTATTTTTTTTTTTCATCAAAAATTTTATTAATTACTCATATAAATATTATTAACATTTTTAAATAATTATTATTATTACACATTTTATTATTATTAATTTTTATTATATACATTATTATTATCATACATTATTATTATTATTATTATACATTATTATTATACATTATTATTGTTGTTATTATTATTATTATTTATTATTATTATTATTTATTATTTATTATGATTATTATTATTTATTATTATTATTTATTATTATTATTTATTATTATTATTATTATAATATAAAATCAATAATGATCAATATTATTATTATTTTTTTTTTTACCTGAAATCATTAAGAGTCTTAACTTCTGTATCTGAATATGCAGATGCATTACGAAATAATGATTTAGATTCTTCAATTTGCTGTTTAATTAATTGCATATCTTGAAATCTTTGATCTAATTGTTCTTCACTATATTTCTGAAATACTATTCAGATAATTATATTTACCTTTGCTTTTTGTTTAATTTGTTTTTTCAAAATGTCCATCATTTTAGCGAAGTCAGTATCTAATGATTCAAGTTTGCTTCCAATTAATGCGCCTTTTTGTATAACTTCAATCGTTTGACCTTTGCGCAATTGTATCTGATATCTTGAACGAATAAGTTCTCTGGTCTCCATAAGAGATTTATAAATGATTCGTTTCAAACTGATATGGACATTGAACATAGCCTAAAATACTTTACGCAATGAAGTCGTCTTTTAGTGCTTCTTTTTCTTCTATCAGTTTTTCCTGGACACATTCTTTCTCCATAAGATCAAGCTTAAGAAGCAATTCCTCCAATTCTGCACCATAAACCTATTCATAAGGTTATACGTTACCTCTTCTTCGCGCGCCATTGCCAAGAATAACATCCTCGGGCGTCGATGGCTGCTGCTGATTTTCGGTCGCGCTAGCAATAATTTTCTCATTTTGTGAAACACTATTAATTTTAGTGTTAAAGACGTTGAATATTGCCATCTAAAAAAAAACGTTACTGGTGTGGTGGCATTTGTAGCTATATTTATTGTGTGCCTATAAGTAATTTATGAGATGATGTAATAACTCTTAACTTGACCAGGTCTGAAATTTGCATCCACAAAAATGCCCAACTCCACAAATAACTCACGCTGAGATATTAAGAGCGGCCACATGGAGGTATAGACAGCGTGATGCATAAATGAGGCGAATAAATAATTCAATCTAATAATTGCCTACTGCAACAGAATTGCACGCTATGTGCACTCCTGTCAGATTTTTCGTAAAACGTCTTAAAGGACTAGCAGCGATATTTGTATGTGGTCATGAAGTGATTATTGACGACGACGAGAGTATGCCGCATCTAAGAGGAATGTCTCTTAATTCATTAAGAGAGCTGATATTTAAATTTCCTAAAGAAGCCGCTCTTCTGATAAGGTTAGCAATTGTATTCCAACAAGCGTGGTTTAAATTAATGATTTGTAGAATGGCAATGATAATGGGCATTGTCTGCACTTTAGCGTCTGGTTTACCTATGACATTATATCTTTATCGCTTTTGGAATGTATGTGAATCCTGTACAATTCCTATGCGGTAAGAAAAGTGATAACTAATAATAAATCAGCGGATGGCTCGTCGTCATGAGCTCTCTCTTACTTATGCAAATTCCGCTTCGTTTTTGCTTCTTACATCGAGTCCAAAATATTTTGGAAATACATTCATTATTTAACTCCCGTATCATCACCAGTGAGTCAGTAGCGAACACAGAGGAGTTATACGATGCCACATTACCAAATTCTTCTTCTTCTTCTTCTTCAATTCAACAAGAAAATCAATATTCAACAACAACGGAGGGGGTGGGACTCGAACGCCTGACCTCATTGTGAGTTGTTATATAAATGTAATAATTTATATTTCTCATTAGACTTATTAGTATGACTAGAAGTCCTGGATGGCGCATGTCGTTATGGTTATCTGGCAGTTCTTATATCTGGTTATTAATTGGGACAGTCTGGGCATTTTCTGAAGATAATGAAAGTTGTAGATGGTCAGACTTGGTTAAACGTAAAATTTGGGAAAATGACAATAATGACACAGTTTTTAGAATGGGACATATCAATTCTCTATTGATTATACCTGAAGCAAAAAGATGCTATATGATTGTTCAAGCCATAATAGTTCTCAGCGTGAGTCTTGAAATAAGTATATTAACACATCAGATAACCATGTCACTAATTCGATTGATTTCAGTAATCACATTATTCTATATTCATATACCTTCTACAATATTGAATCTACCATCCTATAATGGATTCTCTTCACGTGATAGGTTAGTTCTCATAATAAAAACAGATCTTCTTTCAGAAATAATTTAGAAAATCAAGAGGATTTAGCTTTACAGAATTTTATTCATGTCGTCGGAAATAGAAGAATTTATTCTTGTGATTATCTCTCGTAAGTCATTCGTTTTTTTTCTATTTTAAGAAATAATATCTTTCAATTAGATCAAGCCTTTCCAGTAACATATTATTCTCATGCAGTATTTCCCTTAACGCTAAAATCTGCAGATTCTATGGAAAAAGTTCGACGAAAATATATACGTAGTAGTAGTGCATCTCGCTGTGTACTCAGTAATCCTCTGGTTAAAGAGACTGAAAAGGACATCTTACACAAAAAAAAACGTGTCGGGATTTGGTGTCAAAGTTCTACCGGTAAATATATCAATATTTATAAAATTATAACTATAATAATAGGCCTCCGTCAACGTTTTAAATATCAACCTTTTTTGAGCGGGTATGCTATATTTCAAATAAATTTCTTTTTAAAGAAAAAAAATCTTCAATAAGATACCACAGAGTTTTTTTGAGTCTGAACTGTCAAATGCTCAGCCATTATATCTTCGAAATTGTCCAATATGCTTTGAGGATTTCAAAGATGGCTGTCAACTCATACAACTTCCATGTCGTCATGGATATCATAAAGCATGCATAGATCTATGGCAGTGAGTTTACTAACTATTTTTTTTCATTAATTTTTTTTTTCATCATTAGTTTGCAAAAACTGACGTGTCCTCTATGTCAATCGCATTGTTATCATAATGATATACCTTCTTCTAATCAAAATGCCCCCCCGGTCAATTTTCCAGATAGATATTAAAATGTTTTTCTGCCGTTCAGCTGAATATGTAATGATCACGTTGTTTGGGATTCGCAACTCTTTGCCAGTTCTAATATTTCAGTTTGTTTGGATAAATATAGATACTCACTTTTTGGAGTAGTTCATACAATAAAATATAACCATTACGGAGATCTAAAAGAGCAGCCTTAAGATGAAGCCATGCTTTTTTATCAACTTCCCAGACGGCCTGATGAAATTTTTTTCTTTTTTCTACAAAACAAAAACTCACTTCTTGGTAATCATGACAATCAGGATATTTTATCGTTTTTGAAATTAATTTACCACGAGCCGAATGATATTTAACCCCATCACAAAGTCCATATGCAGAGGCCTCTAATTTTGATAAATGAGATATAACCTCTTCTTGAACTGCTACTCCAAAATTATCACCATCTTCTATTTTTGGGATGTTTAATTGTACCCATAGTTTTACTACATTAACTGCACTAAGCATAGCCGATGCTTCTGATTGAACATCTTTTTCTAATGTCACGATTTGAGAATGTAATCCCTTGTCATCAACCTTGAAAAAATCAAAGCAAAAAAATAAACTTACTTCACGTCTTAGATCGTTATTCGTTAATTCGAAGGACTGATATATAAAATTTATTTCATCGGACTCACTAATTTTTCACTTATAGCAAGGATTTTATCTGGAATAAATTCTGTTAAAAGTTCTTGGGTTTTTGTAGCAATTCCTCGTTTTAATGTATCATATTTTTCAATAACAAATTGAGAAGCGGGCTCTAACTTAAGACGCTCAGATAAACCGCAATTCATATTTCGTATCAGTAAATTAGCTTTAATGTTTGACTGTTTCTCTGTACCATGGTCTTTTTTCATTATTTTATGTACTGGGTTTTAATTGGCATCTTTTTGAACAGCTGTCCTGTATAAGGACAGGATTTTTTTTTTTTTTTTTCAAAAAAAAAATATTCTCATCAAATAATCGGCGGGAGTACAAACAAGAAATATTATCTGTAAACAAACCCTAATGCTTAAAATTATTTATTTGCTCTTCACCATATGCCTTGTAGCACTATCATTTGCCTTTTCGCACACCATTTGTTGCCTTGAATTCATCGAGTTTCAATTGTAATTCGCCTCCTCAATGTAAACTCTATCATATTCGTTTTTTGCCGTATGGGATTTATGTACTCCCCTCCTCTCGCAATATTGCGTTAGTTGTAGATATCTACATAGATATAACATGTCTTAACTTGCATTTTGGGGAAGAGTATGGGGTTGTTGTTGAGTATTAAGTGATAGCATATAATCCATTTGACGATTTAAAGGTGGTTCTTCAGTATTTGAAGTGTCTAACTGTAAGTCCTGTAAATAATGAAATATTAGAGAATTTTCACCTCAAATAATTTAAAATTTTTAAAAGGTTTGAACGTTATTAATAAACAAGTACTTATTCCCCAATCAATCAAATTGTCAAGCAGAATGAAAATCCAATCCTCATCATTATTTTCAGGTAGAATTATAAGCTATTAAATTGTTTTTGATAAATAAGTTTACTTTATAAAATAAGAGTATTGTGGGCTTTAATATAAATAATATAAATATTATGCGAAAACGACTAAATGTTTTTTTATGAAAAAATTACATCCCTTACAAATAACCTTCCAATTTTCTATAAGTTTCAGCAGTTGATTTTGAAAGCCCCATTTCACTTAAAGACGCCTTGAATAAAAAATTTTTTTTTTTTTTTTTTTTCTTACTCCTAGTAATGCAATATTAAAATTAATTGCAACAATAACACATAAATAAGCTAAAGAATGAAGAATGTAACGTGAAGCCTGAATAATAAATTAAAAATAAAAAAAAAATTTTTTTTTTTTAAATTTTCTAAATTTATTTACTTGAAAACCACCCATTGAAACCTCAAAAATACCGAGATAAAATGAAAGAACGCCTAATAATAAAATGAAAAAATAAAATTAATCCAAACTTACAAATACCAGCACACATTCTAACTTCTAGAAGACTTAAATGATTACGATAAACTTTCCATCCTGAATTTAAATTTTAATATGAGATATTTTACCAAGAGCAAGAAGTAAAAATATCATTAAAAATGTAATATCTTGCACTTTAGCTATAAGTCGAGGAAGAACCCTAATTTAAACTTTTTTAATTTTTCAGATATTCACCAATTTGCAGTATCCAATTCTCCTTTGATATTAAATAAATTTAGATTGTACCAATCAAGTACTAAATAAAACGATTTAGTTAAATAATTTAAAGCCATTAATGAATGAAGATCTGTTCTTATTTCACGCCAAGAAGTTATTAAACATATTGTTAAAAATGTCGATCTGATAAACAAAAAAAAAAAAATTTTTTTAAATTTTATATTACTCCAACCTTGCCTTAATCCTACGTTGCCATGTTCAATGTTAACATTGACAATAATGCATGACCTTCTAATTTATCTTGAGCTGACAAATGTGAAGATCCTATTATTATTATTATTATTTTTTATGAAATACTATACCCGGATTAATAAGTTCTATATTGCCTTGCATTATTATAGGGGAGGATGTCGGATTTAAAAATACAACAACATAACCACCAGGTTGTGAAATATTATAAGAAAATTTTATTTCATCACTTTCAATTGGTATTCTCTGAGTATAAGAAAAAATCTTGACAAACTTACTAGAACACTTCTTATATGTGAGCTAATGATTCCATGATTAAGAATAGTTGTATTTTTAAAAATGTCATTGGATGTAGTATTTAGTAGAGATAGAATGAGGCTTTCCTAAATTAAGAAATTTATATTAGATATATTGAATACCCATTGTCCTTCATTTAATAACATAATATAAGTTTCATTTCTTTGTATTATTTTAGAATTATAATAACTTTGAATAAAATATTTATCATTATAATTTTTTTCAGTTAAAAAGCGTTTTTTATTATTGGATTTTTTTCTATATTCAAGTATTAGTGGTGGTAAACCACCACCTATAGCTTGAAATATTAATGGTATGATTGAAATAAAATCTTGAAAATGTTTTAATGATTTTATTATAAAAGAATTTTCTTTGATTAATTTTTTTTTTATAAATAATAAATATAATATATTATTCTGGGATACGAAATTCGTCGTTAAAAATCCTGAATATTTTTCTGTAAAACTTGAAGTAGTTGAATTATTATTATTATTAAATATTTTTAAATTAACTGAAAAAGTTCCTCCAGCTTCAAAAAAAAAAAATCTATTTTTTTCGCGTGGTATATTCTGTGGATCTTGTGATATACGAGGAATATTAACTGGTAATATTAAATTTTTTCTAATCGGTATTATTGAATTTGTTTGCAATCGTATAATTACACTTTCTGTTAAACATATAAGAATAAAAAATATGATAAGAAACATTCTGTTCCTGATCAAATAAATGTCGTCAGAAGCTTTTTACGTCGACTTATTACCTTGTCCACAAAATTATGAATGGGGTGAAATTGGATCTAATAGTTTAGCTGGAATAATATGGAAAAAATCTCTTGAATTAAAATCAATTTTAAATGATCAAAATTATAAAGAAGAACTACCTTATGCAGAATTATGGTATGGTACTCATTCTAAAGGAACAAATTATATTTATAATATAAATAAAATGTCAATTAATTTATTTTTTAATTTTAATTTATTAAATAAAAGATTACCATATTTACTGAAAATATTATGTAATAAAAAAGCTCTATCAATACAATGTCATCCTGATAAAATTTCTGCTCAAAAATTACATCTTAAATTTCCTAATATATATACTGATTCTAATCATAAACCTGAAATTAGTTTAGCTTTAAAATCAAATGTAACAGCATTATGTGGATTTAGACCTTGGGAAGAAATTGCTTATTTTATTAAAACAGTTGAGTTAAAAAAATTAAAATTTATAAAAAAAAAATATAAATTTAAAAAAAAATATAAATTTAAAAAAAAAAATATAAATTTATAAAAAAAAAATATAAATTTTAAAAAAAAAATATAAATTTTTAAAAAAAAAATATAAATTTAAAAAAAAAAATATAAATTTTTAAAAAAAAAATATAAATTTAAAAAAAAAAATATAAATTTTAAAAAAAATTTTTTTTTTATTTTTTTATTTAAATTTATTTTTTTTGCTTTTTTATTTTAATTTTTTTTTTAGATTAAAGAATTACAATTAATTCTTGGAGAGTCTTTTATTAAAAAATATAATAATGCAATAGAATCACCTAATACACTAACAGAGGCAAAAAAAAAAGATTGTATACGTGAAACATTTAATAGATTTATTATGTTATCTGATATATCCTCAATAACAACATTACTCTGTCAAAATATTGAAAATTATTATCAAGAAAATAATGATTTTAATAATGCTTTAAGGTATGGAAAAAGAAAAATATTTTTTTTTTAAAAGAGTTTTTTCAACATTATGTAACGATTTCCCAAATGATGTTGGCTCTTTTTCTGCTTTTATGTTGAATTATGTAAATTTAAATGCTGGTGAATGTCTAATCATCAAACCTAATGTTCTTCATGCATATTTGAGTGGTCAAATTATTGAATGTATGGCATCGAGCGATAATGTAATACGGTAAAGTAAATCTGCATAATTAATTTATTTTTAGAGGTGGTCTGACATCAAAGAATAAAGATACTAAATTACTTTTAGAAGTATTTAAATTGATAATTTATAAAATTTTTCAGATTGTCGATTTTTCTCCTTATATTGATAAGTTTATTGAACCTCAACAATTATTGGGACATCCAGAAGTATATATATATGACCCAAAATTCGAAGATTTTATGCTATACATTATTTCAATGTCAGAAAGTACGACAATGAAAGAACCGATAACGTTAAAAGGGAATGTAGCATCAACACTATTAATTTTGCAGGGTTCCGCTTCTGTAAGATGATTCTTATTAATTCAAATCACAACAGATGACTCTGACATTAGATGATTGCACATCAGAGAGTGAAAAAATGGTTCCTGGTCGTGCAATTTTGATCCCTGTAGGCGCTCGGTTGCTCTTCAGTCAAATGTCAGCTCTCAAATTGAAGGATAAGTCGCCGCGCAATAAATTGCCTACTATTAATTTTCAAGATTTACTTTCTATGAATTCTGAATCTTCTGATTTCTTGGCTGTTATCGCCACGGGTCGGGTGTCATAATTTTCACGTGTATGTTAATTAAAATATAAAAAAAAAAAAAATAAATTCTGATTCATGGGACAATTAAGAAGACCTTCCAACGGCTGCTGCTGTCAGTGTGATTGTCCATTCTGCACCCCATGTCCTCATTCATGCAAAGCGAGAAGTCTACGACGTGTTACAGCGCCACGGCATCGGCGCCATTGGTTGCAAGAGAAACTTTCCAATGACGGTGAGATTAACATCACTGGTACGGTGAATGTAAAACAAAATGTAAGTAATTGAAGTTAATAGTATCACACACTTTAGCGTACGTCACAATATCCCGCTGTATTTCCTCCAATCGATCATCAAGGGCGGTCTCCTATTGAACCTTCATTGGCAGCATTTGATAACGGCAAATATCCTTTTGAGCCGTCAGCTCCTTTTATTGGTGGTAACTATAAACCAGGAATACCTCAACACCATCCCCCTTATCCACCAACAGGAGGAAACTACGGGCTTCCTTTTGAGCCACCATTAAGAGGAGATTACGGTCAAGCATTTCCTGCTGCTGGTCAGCCTTTGTATCAGGGAAAGACAACGGATTATCATGGATACTCAAGACTGACAGAGGATCCATATGCATACGTTGTTACTTCAGTATTTCCTAAACGACCATTTTAATATATATCTCATATACCTGTTCAAAAGTTAAAGCTGATATCGAACTCGACATTTTTTTTAAAATTTCAAAATACATCATTTTCTTCTTTCAAGATAATTAATATTGCTTTAATTTCTAAAAAATATATTATACAAATTAGTTCTAAAATTATTACATACAAAGAATTAAAAAACAAATGAACATAGTTAATTCAACATTTTAAAAAAAAAAATTTTCATAAACTAGAAATTTTAATAAATGATTCGAATAATTATAATGTTATTCACCTATAATATTATTTATTATTGTTGATTATTGTCATCAATAATTATAATAATTTATTATATTAGTTAAGAATTATGAGTTATAATAATTTTTAATAATTTTAATAATAATTTTGACGATAACAATAATATTAATAATATTAATTATATAATGATTAATAAAAATAATTAATTATTATTATTATTATTATAATTATTAATTATTATTATTATTATTACAATTATTAATTATTATTATTATTATAATTATTAATTATTATTATTATTATAATTATTAATTATTATTATTATTATAATTATTAATTATTATTATTATTATTATAATTATTAATTATTATTATTATTATAATTATTATTATAATTATTATTATAATGTTATTTTTAATAAATGATAAACATAATATTATTAATTACAATAATAATTAAGAGTGATATTTAATTAACAATAATAAAATTGATTTATTGAATTTTGGTATTTATATTAATACTTCGATGAGATTAAAAAAAAAAAAGAAAAAAGTTTTTTAAATTAGTATTTAATTAAATTTATAAGAATTTATTGAATAACAATTAAAATAACTTTATATTGTAATATTGATATTCTTTACATAAACATTATTTAGTGTTTGTAATCGAAAATAATATAAAAAAATGATTAACAATATAACAAATATTTTTATAAAATTTAAGTGGCTAAAAATCTATTGAATTTTTTTGATGTGTTGAATATTGATTGATTAGGAGAATTCCTTCAATATGAAATGTTTTTATAAACATTGATAAGAAGTAGACCATTCATTGACGTAGATTAACAGAAGAAATAATAATTATTATAAGTATATTCAAATTACAAACATTGAAATCCAATTCCAATCAAATAACAGTGATAGTATTCTAACGTTGCAGCCATAAAAATAAATGGGCAAATTTGATCTGAATCTAAGATGTAGCTGGTTGTTGTCCAAGACACGTTGTAGCTACAGATCTAAATAATCTTTGAACTTCTGGGACAGCGTGTATAAATGTGCATTTCCAAAAATTGAACCTGTAAGAATAAAATTTTCGAATTAGTTACATAATCAATTATATCATCTTACCTTGGATTCTTAATTAATTCAATGAATGTTATAAGAAGACCCCAAGGATGAGGTCGGTGAGCTACAAGTCGTTCTAACAGAACTCTGAGCATACAAATATTATTTCGAACCACTGTTTACCTTGTTATTTGCTCTTGTATGACTTCATTTTTCGCTGATGCTCCAAAGAGCCATAATAAAAGACATGAAAAGTAATGAGTATGCATGTTTGGGAATCTTAAATGAGTACTTATGCAGCTAATGACAACATAACGTCCCTGTGAGATGGAATAGCGGGAAAATAATTAAAACTCACCTCTGTATCCAGATGCTCTGTTAAAAATAAGGCAACCTTAACCGCAGGAGCTGCAGCTTCTGCACCGGAATTCTAAAACATAATGCATCGACAAATATAGTACTAACGTAGAACATTGCTTTGTCTTTTGGTAGTTGAGTTGCTACATAAAGTAATAGAGCATTAATTAGAGACACGTTAAAATGGAGTCCTGAGAGTTCGACAACTTTTTCGTCTCTATAGCGGAGTTTCGGCAGTATTCGCTGAAGGTGTGACGTGTCACGTGACCTGCATATTATTAGGACGATTTTTTTTTTGTCGAACCTCCAAAAGGCTTCCAAATCCTTTTTAATGCCATGCATAGCCAGGAATGCAGGTGAGTGACCCGACAATCTTGGAGGAAATCGGCTTTCAGGCAGCAAATCCACCTATAATGTGAATACGGTAGTAATAAGGAAGGAGAAATTAACCTTCAAATTTGGCATGAAGGGATCAGGTAGCTTCATGTCTCGAGGGAATGCCGATAGGATGATATTGCGTAATTGAACGCTATTTAAGGGCAGGGAGTCACACAAGACGACATGATGATCGCAAAGAAACTCGGGAAAATCGTGTAATAATACCAAAAGTAAACGAAGGGTTCCTGCAAAAATTAATTACGAATATAAATCATTATAAAACGCACAATTCAACGGCCATTCGACACAAAAAGGTTCCAAAGATTCTAATATACGCGACATGCCATAGGATCCCTAGTAGCAGTTCTGAGCTCATCTTACATCAACGGACTCCTTACCCTTGTAGAGGATCCTAATTCCTCGTGAAAGATTGGATTTTAACAAGAATGGATAAAGAAAACGAAAGAGACCCGTGAGCAATCTTTGAAAATAAGGCCACTCTCTTGATCGCTTCAACAATTTTGGAAGAAAACATCGGTGTGATATCAGCTCCAGCCAACAAAATGCGAAAGCGGGGCACATGCAAGGATTAAGTAGCTGACAAAAGAAATATTCAATAAATACTTTTAAATATATGTATTGCTTTTTCTAGCCTTATTTACAAGTCTACCTGGAATATGTTTGCAAAAGAAAGAAGTGAAGAAATTAAGTGCTGATCAAGTCCACGATTCGGTTGTACCACTTCCCATATAAGGCTTATTAGTAGACGAAAATAAACTGTAGGGTTGAATGCTTGAACCTTCGTAGCGTCTCTGAAAAAAGTTCACATGAAAAAAAACATTCGTTTTCTCTGAATGAATACCTCAAAATACATCGGGCAATTACAGAGAGAGCTCTTTGCAAAATAAGGACCGGGGATATTTGCGTAGGGTCAATAAGTCTCATCATTGCGACTATCATTTTCGCGAAGGCGTCCAAAGGCTTCAATTGCGGGGTTTCACACTCCATCTCCGGAATCAAAGCGACCTCTTGAACGGTTTCAGAGTTATTTTCATCAACAATAGAGACTACTGCTTCATTGGGTGACAGCGAAATTTCTATTGCTCTATCTACGCAACAGCCTAGGAATTTTTCAGTCTCATCATCCATTTGTAATAGCCTTTGCTTCGATAAACTTTGGAAATATTCAGCCCATACTTTTGACCTTCTAGCAGATCCTACAACCATGGCACACAGATTCCATTGATGATATAAGGTTGCTACCAGATCACGTTGTGACTGAGAAACTTCAGCTGGAGCAGGTAATGGACGTGCAGTGATCGTTGCAGGACCTGTATACTAGCATGACAAAACGGGTTCTCACCTCCACCCAAAGATGCATAACCATGAATAAGGCATGTTGATGTTGTCACAATGTTTTTAGGATGTGAAGAGACATATTCCTCATTCAGCTGAATCTTTTAAATTCAAAAGGTTGATTCTTATAGACTTACTTTGTTCATTTCAGATGAGACAATTTTTCGCGCATCCGAAAAAAGTGTACCTGGTGCTTGATCAATCACTACAGTACTTCGACCCAGCAAATGACTCAATGACCCAACAGATTCTGTCTCTCCCGAAACAGGAAGTCTCGCAAGTAATTCTCGGCTACCCTTAAGTCCAGAGAGCGCGGCAGACATATCTTCAATCATTACACCATTTTCAGTGACGATTCTGGATAGATCGGTGAGACCATGATGAAGCAAACAAGAAAGTGGATTCCAGTAGATGAAGAAATGATAGATTTAGAACGAGGGGAAAAAGCCATTAAGTAAACAAAAAAAACTAGGCATTTGAATAATTTTTGTGATGTAGAAGTCAGATACTTAGCTAGTACATACAAGTAAGCTTCTACGTCCTTCAAAATGTTTTACTAAGCCATGACAATTTCAACTTACTTGTACATAATTTTGAGAAGATTTTCGAAAACGCCAACCTCCCTACGCTCAACGCTCAACATGGCTTGTTCTACCAGAACTTGATCAAGCTGAGAAAACCTAAAAGATTAAATGATAACGATATAAGAATACTCTGTATTTAGAAAAGCTCAAACCTTTTCAAAACTCACGTGATTAGATTGTAACGCAAAAGACCAATACTTATTTCAGTTCCAAGCCTCTTATCTTCCAATGCAGTTGATAGCCAACAAGCGAGATCCAAGTTGAATTGTGTTATTGGAAAATTTTGTATAGTCACCAAACTTGCGAGGACGCCCAAATAAGCCTCAAGTGATAATCCTAAAATGGATTGTTATCATTTTGATTCAATGTAACATAAGTGCAGCAGATGTCTGACTCCCTTTATTTGCTTCTTCAACTCTTCTTGACATCTTACCAGTAATGTCCGAATTCCTTGATAAGACGGGTGGTAGAGGTTCGTGCGCCGTAACGTCAGCAATCATTTTCAATATACGCTGATATACATTTATGTAAGCAGCATCCTGAGGGAGACATTGAATTTTGCAAATAGCTCCTATGGCAAAAACATGATGATTATAGTTTAGAAGCTTAAAAAGGCTTAACAGCTTAAAACATCGCGTAATTACCTCATCTTTGCAAACACTGCAGAGTGTCGGTATTGAGACTATAGCAATGAAAATTTCGTGCTCAGGAGGCAATCTCGAGAGTGTTAGAAGACTGGAATTGATGCAAGGTACATTATCCACAAGCCGCGCGGTAGCACCGAGGGGTATACAATACTGCAATGATAATGACAGTGGATCACAAGTTCTAATCATTATTATCAAAATGTTTTTCGTATCACTTTCCCAAAGGACAACTTACTTTCGTTTCTGGTGTTATCGCGTATGAGAATATGGGTGCACATGCCGCCACTTCATAGATTACTTCTTTCAATAATCCTAGAAATTCATCGGCACGTACAAGCATCGCTTGCAAATCAACCTGACCGCCTATTCCACACTCAACATCCCTGGCGACCTGATTAATTAATTTGTTCAACGAAATAGGTTAAACCATTAGAGACTGCAATGAGCTTGAAAGAACACAAGCAAACGAATTAAAGTAGATGAGAAATGAGTTCACCTTGTCAGGGGATAAAATGCCTGAGGATCCAATTATTCCTGTAGGCTCTGGAGGAATTCTGAGCCCCTCCATGAAAACTTCAGGTGGAGGTTTCGGCGTTTGGGTGGTAGTAGATGAGGCTCCCGCATTATTTATTTGCATTCGCCTCAGAGAACCGAATTGTAAGAAATTCTTGTATACCTGTAATTGTTCTGCAGTAATGGTTGAAGACAATTGGAGTGCTGCTGGCAAGCTTGCGGGCCAGCGTGAACCAGAATTGAAATAGGATGGGTCTTTAAAACGAACTGATCCCATTCCGCGTGCATGTCTTCTAGCCAATAGGGCTGGAGCAATGCATTCTTCAACGTCATGCAAGGTGCGCTGAATGACCGCTTCTTCCACTAGGGCACATCCCAGCTCAATATTGTCTGCAGCTGCTACAGATACGACTTGGTCCACCAAACGCTGCAGAGGGAAAGGAAATTTAAGAATAAAGTAAAAGCTGACCTGGTCTTCACCCAATCTGTCGCTTGAGGCTATCAAGAGACTACGCAAGTGTTGACACAAACTAGCTCTCAGCGGCTCTCGACAAGTTGCGAGAGCCAATGACCCTGCAAGACTGGCTGCCATGAGGTGAGCAGCTCTTCGAACGAGGGAGTCATTTATCTCCGAGGCAAAATCTTTCAAGACGATTTCGCGACTTGTAATACAGCTTATTGCGGCTGAAAGTCTCAAATGAAAACTTTTGCATTTGAAAAGGACAGCATTTAATAACCATGCATGTGATATTAATATGAGAAGAAGGCTCAAACCGATCAAGATATGCAATAGAATCAAGTTTTTAGTATTAAATTATTGCAGAGGATTTCTAAGCTTACCAGAGCGCTCAGACACAACTTCTACCACATCCATTATTGCTCTCTCGATAGCATGAGGCACAACAACCTTCAGTGCAGGTTTCAATTGGAAGAGAGCGAGCGAAGGAGATATGATAGCGGATGTCATTAAACTTCCAAGCACCGAGCCTTCAGACGGAGTTGGGAGCGGTGGTGCAGTCGTCCTCGAAACTGGTGGAGCAGCAGGCCCAAAGGTGCGAGCAAGGGAACTCTCGACCGTAAGAGATGCTTTTGCATTGTTCTGGAACTCTTGATATGGCTCCTGCTGTCCAGAAACATTACTAACGGTGTGACCGACGCCGTCACCAAGTTGCGAGATAAGATCACCCTGTTCGGTGAAACCCGGAGGAATAAGGGGCTGGTGCGAAGTAGTAGCTGCGGGTTCGGGGACTGGGGCGCTGATAGTATCAACTCTTTTGGTTGTGAAATCAGGAGAGCCTTGAACTGGGGAAGCGCGCTTCGCTAAATTTGTGCTGCGTCCTTTGTAGTCTGATAAGGTTAGACCGAGGTTTTTGAAAAGAACTTCAATTTCGAAGACCACAGGTGTTGCTAAGCCAGGTAACGCGTAAATTTCTGCAAGAAGAGAAAAGACACCGACTGACCATGGATTGGGCGGGCGGAAACTCCTAGATTGCCCAACACCTTCCAAAATCTTACAACACAGTGGCAACAAAACCTTGAGACGCCCGTTTTCAAAACCGTCGTATAGAAGCGCTTTTATATCCAAGGATTTGGCTCTGAGTGGTGAGTTTCTCGCTAAAGTCATTGTGCCCAACCAAGCTCCAAGATTCTTCAGTACTGTTCTGTAGGGCGTCGACTCTTTTGCATCGTCACAATAGCTGAGCAAGACGTTTATGCAATCATAGGTCGTAGACACCACACATTCCAGCAATTTGGCTGAATTAACTTTTTCAACAAATGTTCTATAGAGCATGTGCAAATTTGTCTCTTTAGACGCGCGCGATTTCACGATATAAAGCGCCAGAAAGTTATTCCAATCAGGTTGTAGAATAGCTCGCAAGTCTTGTACCTAAGAAGAGACAATGTAAGTGATTCAGCTCAAGGAACAGTCACCAGACAGATAGGGCGATATGTAGCACAAGCAGAATGACTTATGGAGTAGTTAGTATAAGTCAAAAGACCATGTCTCTGAGGTGAGGTAGGTAAGTAATGTTTTCTACCTTCTGCTCCAAATTTGCTATCGCCAATGAATTGAATATTTGAGCCGCCTGATCCCTAAACCATAAGGGAGGCTCAGGGACATGTAAGGTTGGCTCTGCGGACAGGACTTGTTCTACTGCTCCGAGGCCAAATCCACTCAAAATCAATGGTCTACCATTCAACAGTAACCTTCGCTGTTTTGGCACCCCGTCTGCAGACGTAATGGGTGCGCCTGAGTCCATTTCATTAAAGGAACCATCAAGACCACCACGATGAAGAGAGAGCGAGAACGGTGATTGATATAACGGCTGGGGAGGAGGTGGTAGTAATAAAGTCGACAAAACATTATTATCGATATATCTTGAGCGAATCAGTTCTGGAGGCAACGCCTGCAAACATCCCTCAGCGTAAGCAATATATGTCGGAAAATAAGTTCGAACGTCCTGCAGCGAGACTAGAGCAGCTAAGAAATCTGGACAGGCAGCCATACGAATACCCACGAACTGTTCCAAAGCTGTAACTCCAAACCGAAACATTTTGGTTGTTTCTCCCTTCCTGAGTGCTTCGAGAACACACCTGAAGGCTAGTAAATGCGCCGTTCCCTGCGGTCCATGTCCAACAAGTATTTCATGAAGAATCAATTTGCCCATCAATTGCGCAGTCAAGGCCAGTTCCGGTAGAGGATACTTGGGAAAAAATCGGCATTCATGGAAAAGAAGCTTGACCATGTAATGGAAAATGAGATACTCCTGACTCTGTTGTGGGGTTCGGGATAGTTTTCGCATTAAAGCTAACATTCCATCACAAGACATCGCACCTGAGATAAAGCATGCATTATTCGATTTACATTCTGATATCAGCACTCACCTCCATAAAGTATAGCAAAATAATGATAGACCGCTTGCTCTAAATTGCTATCTAGAATATCGGGATTCGAATTGGTCTCATCCGAAACTTTCGTTGCATCGAGCGCTATTGTTGGAGGGCTGGTTTGCTGCTCGATAATCGGTGTACTTGGACAAATCAATTGAAGAAATATAGTCAATTGCGGCAGGAGCTGCATTGGGTTCAGTAATCAAAACATATCGGAAAGTTGCGAACATCAGCAAGAGCATGAGATAGAGAAAAAGACGCATATGTCAGGGACACAGAACGTTTCGATAACAGCTATGTATAACTTCCTAACCTTAGCAGCAGCTTGTTTCAGAGCTGCCAGTTCTGTTTCGATTATGTCTAGCGGCTTAGCGCAGATGGTGTCCCAGTTTTCCTCGACATGGAGTGAGCCAGGTGCATCAGAATCTTGAGAAGCGGCAATTATGACAGATAAGTAATATGTGAGCTCGTGTGGTGACACTCTGAGCCTTTTTTTGGGATGAGCTACGCCAGGAGGAAGCTTTTGCTGGAGAATTTCCATGGGACAGAGCGATAATATTAGAAAGAGGAGAAACTCCTTGGAAACTTCTCGGGTTCTGAATGATGATACAATAAGTGAAAAGCTCCGTTGGCCTAGTCTCAAACACAGTCATTAGACGCGAGACGTCTCAAGGATTGTTTATCAAGAAAATCATAGTTTTGTATTGTTATGATTCACTCACGGGTCACTGCGAACTCTGTCACGCAACCAAAGCCCTGCGTTGAATTCGCTTGACCAAGCGAGATGACATACGTGAAAGCGAAACGGTGACGGAGGTCCTAATAATTGAGGAATTTATTGTTACAACCTCTTACCATTGAGAACTTCAAGGAGTAGTTGTCGGTTGGGCTTTATAGCAGTAACAATATCTACCAACTTTTCAGGATTTCGTGTATAAGCTGCACCAATAATGACAGTCGAAAATCTCAGTGGGTTGAGGGCGGCTAGCCAACGTATGTATGAGCAAATTTCATTCGTTGTATGCACCTTTTTCCAGAAAACTTCCAAGCAATCTGCAGCAAGGGGCCTTCCCATGGCCGGAGCCATCGATTTTGATTTTACTAGTGTCGCTAGTAATAGTGCTGGTGTCGTTACGGTTGGTCTACGCAAAAGATCGAATGCCATTCGTGCCGCCTCTATGTGATCGACATCTTTCGACACAGCTCCTCCCCCGCCTCCCTCATCAGCGATATCAAGAAGAGTACTGAGCAAGCTTTCATTGCTCCATACTTTGTTGCCGTCACCACCGAGTAACTCATCCGGGAACCCTTGTAGAAGGTCTTGATCATGAGGCATGTTGATTCCACGTAAGTAGAATAAGAAAGGGACGTTAGGATAGTTCGAGTAAGAAGCAAAAGAGCTTCCCACAACAATCCATTTGATAAGTAGTACTTGGCTGAGAGGGTTGGGCCACCTTTCTTGGAACGCTATATGTACAGGGAATTCCTCCTCAGGAAATTTTCGACGAAAAAGCTCTAAAATGAATGCGAAGCAGCCTAATGTACTTATTTTAAGCTGTGGATTTACTCTAGGCAAAGAAAGGAAAACTTCCATCCAATCGAGTGATGAAAACTCATTACTACCCTCATCTACTGCATCCAATAAAGTGTCACATGTTGCTTCTACATGATCAGGATTTGCAGTTACAGACCCCAGCAACACAACAATCTCTGCTAATGAGGCGGGTTCGAGATGAGAGGCTTCGGCATTTTCAATAGCTTCTCGTACTGGAGTACTTTGATCAGATATTCTGACCCCTGACCCTACTAGCAGATCTGCTAACAGTCTCCAAGGGGGGTCGCGTCGCTCGTTAACAGTTTGCGAAGGAGGAGGAGGGGGTGATATATCAGCTGAATTATCGGTGGGAGGATCGTGAGGAGAATGATCATTCTGTCCATTTAAGGACTGTGAAGCGAACATGTCTCTCTCAGAAGATGAAGAAGACGACAGTGTTGATTTTGATGTGGGACTGGCTCTAGCCAAACCACACCTGCGCCTTCTGTGTCACTCCAAAGGCCCAGATGAAATATATTTTTTTTTGGACAACCTTAAAATAAATTTAAGATCGCAATGACTTCGACCATAGTGCACTATTTTTCAAATCTAAAACACTAACAAAATAAAATGACCGACAGTCTGCTGAAAAATGTCGACCTGGTCGTCCTTTCCAAATCTCATTTGAATCTAATAAAGTATCCACAGATGAGCGACGATTTGACATCTTGAATTTATGATTATTGGTTTCAACACTATTAGGGCTGAACTTGTTTGAGATATTTACTTGAACTTTTGTAATATCAGAATTTTCATTTATTCTAGAAGTAGAGGGGGAATTCTGTGAAAAATAAAGCTTTGAAACTTAATGACAAAAGTTTGCAAATGCATGAAAAGAAAGCTTTTTTTACACATGTCGAATCCTTCATTCTTACCAAGTTATTAAAAGACTCATCTGAAGATTTATGCTCTAATGAATTAAAGCTCTGATCATCAGATTGCGCATTTTCAATCGACTCTCTTTCTTCCAATTCATCAATATCACTTGAGCTATTTTTCTCAAAATTTGAATCAATTCTCTCGGAAGTTTGCTCTGACATTAGAAAGGGGCTTTTCAGTTGATTTAATTAGTACAGATTCTTTCAATCTAGTTACTACAAATTTAATGAAGCGGCGATTAATATATGTGTCACTTTCATGCAAAAATTTAAATTCTCATTTTATTCAAAAATTATATTGAATTACATAAATGACAATTGAATTCAGAAATAATGTGCTAAAATTTCTTTTGAAGCACTGCGCGAAATTTTGTACTAATATTTGCAACTTAATAGAGCGAACTCAATGTATTAGCATTATGTAAAAGAAAACACTCGACAATCATTTGTGACATATTCTATATCATGGGTTGACTATTTAACCTAGATATAACTTCGGCTTTTCTTAGAACCATGCTCTACTATTATACCTGATAAGTTGTTCAGGGATGTCCCAGAGGGATACAGACATCCTTACCGTTTGTTTATTAATCGTGCAATGATAAGGAATTTGAGCACGGCTCAGCTATAAATTTTTTGTCAAAGCGTAGATTGTAATCTTAAGCCAAATTCGTCGCTCATTCTTAAAACAATGTCTGAAGAATCCGGGGTTAATCCAAAAGCGTATCCACTAGCCCCCCCCGATTTAAGTAATCGAATTTTAGAACTTGTTCATCAAGCATCAAACTATAAACAATTGAGAAAGGGGGCAAATGAAGGTAAAATTTGCATGCTTAATGTTAACGATTTTAATTTTTTTATTATTAATTATTCTTATTTTGTAGCAACAAAAACACTCAACCGCGGGAAAGCGGAATTGATTGTTCTTGCTGCGGACACTGAACCTTTAGAGATTTTGCTTCACTTGCCACTTGTATGCGAGGATAAAGTAAGCTGAGACTTCTCTGTAAACTAGTCTTAAGAACAAGTGCATCTTATTATAATACTCTTTTCAGAATGTACCATATGTTTTTGTCACCTCTAAGGTGGCATTAGGGAGAGCATGTGGAGTTTCTCGACCTGTTATATCATGCGCAGTAACCACCAAAGAACAATCGCCATTAGAAGCTCAAATTATAGAATTAAAGGATGCAGTGGAGAAAGTATTGATTTAAATAAAATTCGTTTTCTAAAACTCTCTAAATTTAAACTTTAAAGGCATGAGCTCAAAGTCATAAAGCACATTTGTATCATTGTGTTTATTTCCAACTAATTGTCTATCTTGACCTAATAAAAACAAAAGGCAAACTACTTGACACCTTTAATAGTGTAGAATGATTGTAAGAATTGTATGTTATTGATTAATGAAGTGTTCTAATAATTAAAATATCATTACGACGAATTTGATCATACTAATCTAATACGAAGCTTGAACAGAAAATAATTAGCTTTCTTAATAGAATGTAATGTTAAAGAAAAAATTTTTTTTTGAGCCCAAAAAATTTAAAACAATTCAAGAAATTTAAAAAAATATAATTGTAATTTGGTACTATCATGACAGTTGTCTCTTTTTCAAATGAGTTGTAAATTTCTCTGTAATCTTTCCAAAATCATGCTTAAAATAATTTCGCAAAACTTATTCCTTTATTCGATTTTTTTGGATGACAATACAATATGAATCAATAGATACAGTGAATCTCAACCGTTATTATTCATCGTAAATTGTCAATGAGTTATGACATTCGTCGGAGATATACATGAGAGCTTTGTTACAAATAAGCTTCACATTAAGCATTTCAATATTGAACTCGTAGCAAAGCTCCTACTACAAGCACGTCACAATGAGGTTGAATAGTTGCTAAAGGATACAGAGTTTTAGAATAACTGAATAAACATTACGTCTGAAAAAACTTCTAAAAATTTTTCGATTATCTAGCATACATAATAACTTTATCATGAAAATGATTTTTACTGTATTCAAATGTCAGTGTGGATAAATACAAGCACCGAGGATTGAACTCGGGACCTTCTGCGTGTGAAGCAGACGTCATAACCACTAGACTATGCTTGCGACGGTATTCATTTTCTTGCCTTGGTGCATGCTAGTATGATTGCTCATCAAGTTGCAAAATCGTTTGTTCCTGAGTTCCAATTCTTATCTTATGATGAAGAAAATTCTCTTGACAGAATAATTTCAACCACGTAGGATAGCACATTTCAACAATGATGAAATAATAACATAGAGAGAGTGTGATTTTCTAGTTGACTGCTGAAGTAGTCTCAATGATATCATGAAAATTAAATAATCCATCATAACTAAATTATTGATTAAATTTAAATTATTGTGTTAGCATCAGATTAATGATAAAAATTTCAAATTATATGAAAGCAAAATGTTGTGATAACATAGATTCTGAGAAATTTGCACGTTCTGGGCTTGACATATAGTAATTTGTGCAATTCTGAATTCATTAAACCACGCATCAAAACTCAACTATGTATATATCAATGATTTTCAGGCTATCGCTTTTGAAGACATATCTATATGTGCTGATTTCAGGTAGTTGTATATTACTCAGCTAATTAAGATTCGCACTGTAAAATTGCTTCTTTGAAAATTGTACAGGTCGCCCTCTTCGTGAGCAAATTATAGGTAAAAGTGAGTCTCCAATTATTTCGCTCCAATCTTTTGCCACCAACCGCACTTTTGGTGGGACATGTAGCCTCTAATCGAATTCAGAAGAACTATGGATGAATTTAAGAAGACTTACGTTCATCTCAGCCAGTATGTGAGATACTGGTGACTTTAGAACTTTCATTAGCTGTTCAAGAATCTGTCATACACATTCCAATGCTCCCATTTTTTGTACAACTCGCACCACCCAACATGATAAAGACCTCCAGGCTGTGACAGAGGATAGACTACTACCCAATCTCCTTTTTTAACTTCTTCCTTATTTATAATTTCAAAATTGCAGCGTTGAAGTTTGAGCCGAATCGTTAATCGCTGCCGCATTCCACGTTATTGAGCGCTCTTCGTGTGAGACTGATGGCTGAACCTTTGTCATTCTGGAAGTATAGGTTACGTTTCAAATATAATCCGAAGAGCGAGCTTTCTGTCTCAAGATTTGGGATCGCATTATGTACAGCGTAACTCAAACAAAGAGGAAAAGAATGGTGAGTTTGTTCGTATGTCGTGCTTAACTTTTCTTTACGGAATAATGACAGGACTCGTTGATACCATTTAGTTGAGGATAATAAGGAGACGTGTTACTTATAGTCGCTCATAGTTCCTCAACTACAAATTTGGTACAATCCGCCGATAGAATTGCAGAGCCCCGATCAGTAAAGATTATTTTCAGAATCCCAAAATAATGAATCTAACAATCATTTAAGAATTCTATGGCTACTATTGCGGTTTGTCCCTCACAGAGTCTTGCAACAACAAAGCGGCTGCAGTGATAAATTCAACTATTTAATTAATTTTCGTATTTTCTCATTGTCGAGTTCTTACAAACTCAAGAGATATTAATTCAAGCTGAATGGTATGGGTAAGAACCCCAATTATAGTATGTCGTTTTTGCAGTTTTGTATTTCTTATACATATATGACAAGTATTAACAAATATGCTAACATCTAAAGCCACATTTGCCCGCCAGATCCACTACGATTGATGTCAGCATGTCCACCCAAGCGACTAACATGATACAAGTGGATCTTTTATTCTCTAAACTTAACAGGTATGAGGAGTTGGCTCATTTATGAGAAGTTATAATATAAATGATTTTCTTGCAGCTGAAACGTCACCCTTAAACATTTTTTCAGAGCATGCGTATTTGAATTGTGCAATCAAGATTAAAGATTGACAATCCAGAGATACAACCACAGGTATCTTGAATGTCAACATAAAAGGCAAACTTGTGTATTTATTAATGGCAAAGCATCATAAGTGTAATACGCTGCAGAATAATTGGCACACAAGGTCACTACTGGAATGTATCGCTAAAAGTATGTCAAGCTATAATAAAATTACATTACAAAAATCAATAATTACTCTATACTTATAATTCAGTAGTACAAGCAAATTTAAGGCTAGGATTGATATATTTATTTGAGAGCTTAATGAGTATAATTAATTTTTTGGCTGCAGCATAGTGAAACTATCCCAATCATGCAAATTAGTAATATTATGGCTTTAAGGTTAAGTGTTAAGTAACAATAAAATTTACTCAGTTTTATTGTATCTGAAGCAAGAACTCGTAATAATTTTTTTTTCAGATATCCCAATAATTGAGCAAACATAATTAATCCTCTTTATTACCGACACTCCAAGTCTTACAAAAAAAAAAAAAACCCATAAAATTCCAAAATAGACATTTCAAACATTTCATCGAAATTATAATCTAGATTACATACACATTTATTTTAAGTTATGATATTACATAAATTCGAATCCACAATAAGTACTCTTCTATACTTACACTATTTATTAATTTCGATAAATTTAAAAAATCAATATTCACAGTGACCCATTTTAATAATGTTTTCACAAACTCTTCTTTGGAAACCTCAAGAGGTAAACACTTTGGTGTATCATGTTAATAGAAATTTCTTTGTGTCGTTAAATATCCATATTGGTACTTACGGTGATTGTATTTATGTTCAAATCGATCTTGTTCTTAACACTATGCTAGCGAGTTTTTTTTTCCCATGAGAATGCATACTGGTCATGAAAGAATTATTTTTTCAGAAAATATTGAAATTGGCGAATGTGAGTGAACATTATTTTTTTTGCATTCATTTTTTTTCATAAAAGTTGATTCATTTCTAAGTGCTGAAGCGTAATGTCTGTATCAAAATATGTGGGTATCCACAACACCTGTCTCGGCCTTTATTTTCTTTTAAGTTTTTATAAGATTATATTTATGATTTTTCTGAACTCGCCAACATGCGCATAGGGCAGCACACTAGTATTTTTTAAAATGCCAGTGCATAATTTTGTATAAAGACTTTGTTTTAACTCTGTTTGACGACTTTAACCACCGTATGCGTGTCAAAGGACTTTGAAATACGCGGTTATTTCGTCTTACATCTTTGCATTCAGTCACTTATCTATTCTACACCTTGTATTATACAGCATTTTTTTAGTTGAAAGTTTCCAATACATGCACTAAGTCTGATTCAAGACTATGCATATATGGACGATCTCAGTCTTAAAACTTTGCGCGCATGCACCGACTCCATAATTGGGACTCTGTAAACTTGAATTAAGTCTGTCTCAAGTTTGAGCATAAGTGCCGTTAGTTTGTGCTAAGGCTTGGTATTCTTTCCAGTAAGTTAACTGTGGAAGACTTTATTCACGAGTTCGAGATAGGTAAAAACTTGAGAATTTTTTTTTGTATTTGCAATGACTCTTAATCGTATTGATGAAATTTAAGCGTTAAGGCAATACACTAATTATTGATAGATAAAATTCACTCGACAAGAACATCAAATATACTACTTTCAGCAATTTATTGATAAATTCTGTATCATATATTTTTCTTGACATTAACCATATCATTGGATGCGTTTGAGCGACTGCTTTTCAATCTTCCAGTTTTCAAACACTTTAAGCACCTTTACTGTTTTAAGCAAGTTGCCGATTTTCCAACGTTTCGAGCATCGTGATATTCTCTGTATCTTTTTCATATTCTAGATGTCTTCATGAAACTGATGCATTATGTTGATTCCTGCTTTCGATAAAGTGTTGGCGGACAAAAGGCGAAAAGATTTGTAAAACCGAGAGCATGATGTACTGTAGCCTCAAAGAAACGAAGCGCGACTATCACAGGGGTCGAATTTTACTGCATACAGGATGTAATCATTTCTTGACATACTGAAGAGTAACTCAAATGCCCATTGCTTCGAAAAGTTACTTTAAAGATGCTTCCCGCATTTGCAAATTCTGCGCGAAAGATTTCTTCAGCTTTGACTTACTCAAAATCCGCGGCACATCGGCATGTACCGACAATATGTGATTTAAACATTGCGTGGTGCATTGTGGGCTCCCTCTTATTCCATTTATCATTTTGGTTTAAATTGCGGGCTTAATTGCTGTCATTTAAGCACTCAACTCGATAATTTGATGCACGCATAATTTTCAAAAGCGACCCGCAAGTGTCATCCCTTGATACCAGTTTCTATAAATAGCATGCTTAAACGTTTTAGCATACTGCAGATTGATTCAGATTCATTTACTTTCACAAACAAGGGGCTTCCTGCGTTTACAAGTTCTGCACAAAAGCTATCTCAATTTTTGACTTACTGAAAAACTGCAATGCATCAGTGCTTGTCGAGGACTGTGCATCGGTGCCTATTCAGAGATTTTTCATTGAATCTTATATGCTGCAGCAAAGTCTCGAAGGCACTTAAAGTCTTGCTCAAACCATTCGATACGTTTATGCACGCATAATTTTCAAAAGCGACCCGCAAGTGTCATCCCTTGATACCAATTTCTATAAATGGCATGCTTAAACGCTTAAACATACTGCAGATTGACTCAGATTCATTTACTTTAAAAAACAAACAAGGGGCTTCCTGCGTTTACAAGTTCTGCACAAAAGCTATCTCCATTTTTGACTTACTGAAAAACCGCAATGCATTAGTGCGTATCGAGAATTGAGCATCGGTGCGCATTCAAAAATTTTTCATTGAATATCATATGCTGCAGCAAAGTCTCCAATCGGAGGCACTTAAAGATGCAGGCTTGCATTCAAACCATTTGATACGTTTATGCAAGCTTTATTTTCAAAAGCGACCCGCAAGTGTCATCCCTTGATACGAATTTCTATAATGGCATGCTTAAACGTTTCAACATACTGCAGATTGACTCAGATTAAGTTACTTCAAAAAACGAATAAGGGGCTTCCTGCGTTTACAAGTTCTGCACAAAAGATTTCTCCATTCGTGACTTACTGAAAAACCGCAATGCATTAGTGCGTATGGAGGATTGTGCATTAGTGCGCATCCAGAGATGTAGCACTGAAAATTATATGCTACATGAAGGAATCAAATTGGGAGCATTTGTTATCCATGGCCGAATTGTAGACATGCATGCAAACAATTTGATATGATTTTGCATGCTTTATTTTTGAATTGAACCGCAAACTTTCAACAAATAGTAAATTCGGTTGTCTAATTATGCTAAAGTGGGACTAATAGATCATTCGCCTTAATTAAAAAAGGTGGAATTCTCTCTTTTACATGTTCTGCACAAAAAGTTTTCTTAATTTCGGAAAGTCGCAAAGCATCAGTACGAGGACAAAGGGGATAATCCTCAAAATTAAAGTCTGGTGAGGCAACTATGAAATCACAGGTTCATTGAAGAGCTAAACTAAACCTACTTAATTTAACAGAATTAGTCTCTCATTTAGATAAATAACTCAGTAGTATAAGTTGTTCGATCGCGTGATTTTCATTAACATAACAATACACTTAAAAGCTCAATGATGAGCTCCGCAACTTAGTGAAACTATTCCAACTATTCACTTCAGTAACATGGTGGGCATTACTGAATCACTGAATATCTACAAACAAGGAATGCCAACATATCAAGATTTTACCGAATATAGTCAATAAGCGCTCAGACTAACTTTCAGCAACGATATTTTCTTTTCACAATTTTTTCACTTCTAATGTTTTTTTATATAATTCAGCTCTACAGAAGCGGACATGAGTCTCCTCTCAAGTAAGTCGTCACTTTTACAAGCGCTTTGAAGTTTGAGAGCTTACCTGAGCCAATTACGAAACATTTCCACTAATATTCCGGTAATGTGGTGGGGCATCACCGGTCTACTCTAGTTATTATTCATTTTGATTTCTTTTATTCTTGCTTCATTATTTCATTGCTAGTAATGTGGTGGGGCATTGCCAACAAATAAATAACTCTATACACGTGGAATGTCAATTGTTCAATATATTACCAGCTTGAATGAAGTCTTTGACTGGCTCAGATTATCTCTACATTGGAGCAGACATACAAATTTTTTTTTTTTTTTTTTTACAATACACACTCTTTGCTATTTCTTCTTCTTGCTTCAACTCTAAAAAAATTAAAATAAGATTTGTGATCATTGTAACTTTTCATGTAATTTTAGAAACATACGTAAATCCATAATTACTTATTGATTGACTCTAGAATAACTTCGTTCGGAAAATGTTGGTAATATGGTGGGTATTACCAGCAATTAAAGAACTCTATAAATACAGGATGCCAATTTATCAGAAGCTTACCGGCTTGAATAAAACCTTTGGCAGGGTCAGATTGTTTCTTTATTTTATAGCAAATATACAGAGTGCCTCTTCATTAACTTTTTTTTTTTTAATTTTTTTTTGCAATTTTTTATTTTTTTCCATTTTTTTTTTTAATTTTTTTTTTTTTTTTTTTTTTTTTTTTTTTTTTTTTTTTTTTTTTTTTTTTTTTTTTTTTTTTTTTTTTTTTTTTTTTTTTTTTTTTTTTTTTTTTTTTTTTTTTTTTTTTTTTTTTTTTTTTTTTTTTTTTTTTTTTTTTTTTTTTTTTTTTTTTTTTTTTAATTTTTTTTGAATGTTTTTTTTTTTTTAATTTTTTAGTTTTTACTTTATTTCGATCAAAGATTTTTTTTTGTTTTTCAATTTTATATTTTTTGAACTAATTTTTTTTTTATTTTTTGTTTTTTTTTGAATGTTTTTTTATTTTTACTTTATTTTGATCAAGAATTTTTTTTTTGTTTTTCAATTTTATATTCTTTTTTTTTTAATTTTTTTTGAATGTTTTTTTTTTTTTGAATGTCTTTTTATATTTACTTAATTTTGATCAATAATTTTTTTTGTTTTTCAATTTTATATTCTTTTTTTTTTTTAATTTTTTTTTACTTTTTATTTTTTTAGTTCTTTTTTTATATTTTTTTTAATCTTAAATTCTCGCCTCGTCATATATCTACAATGATGAACATGGTTTCCATACAATATTGACTTTTGGTTAAAAGCAACTTTGAGATATGCCGATGATTTGGTGAGGATCATCTGAATGCCTCAGTATCTGAAAATACACAATAAGATTTAGGGCAGATATAAGAAACTTTAAATTATAAAAGTGAGCTTACAGAAGCCAAAGATTTTCTCTGACGATAAAGTCTCACAAGCAAACATAACATTTGTTCTTTTCTGTCGACACTCCAAATCCTACAGAAAAAAAAAATTGCAAATTGCATAAATGACTTTTCAAATATTTCATAATATATATGCATAATCTAGACTTTATGGACAATAAACATTAATCTAATCTAAATCATGACATTAAAGATTTTAATTAATTCGAATCCACAAAGAGCATTATTATATACAAACACTGTTAATTGATTTTAATACAATTTCAATATCAATTTTCACACTTTAGTGACTCAGATTGATAAAATTTTTTAATGTAAACCATGGCTTCATCGTTGAATACAAATTAATATCCTTACGGTAATTGCTTTTACGTCCAATTTCAAATCGATCTTTATTGTAACATTATGCTTGCAAGTTTCTTTTCTATAATTATGCATAGAGGTCGTGAAAGAATTACTTATTGATAATCAAAACTAATTTTGGCTAAAATTGGCGAAATTTTAGCAAATAGGCCGAAGCCTTTTTCTTAAAACCTAATCGATTTGTAAACGTTGGAGTGTGATGTCTTAATGAAAGTGTGTGGGTTTCCACAACACATGTCCCAATCTTTTTTTCTTTTAATTTTTAATAAATTTTACATAACATATATGATGTTTCTAGATTCGCCAATTCGCACAAAAAGCAACATATTGGAGTCGCAAGATTGTGTGTGTGCATGCATATATAAACACAGAGTCTGCATTAATGGACTAACACTCTTTTATAACATATGCAATAAATTTGCCTTAAGACATGCACTACTTTTATAATGCATTATTTTTGTCGAAGTAATTTCAAGACATACACTTGTTTGATTTGAGGGCTATGCGTGCATGTGCTAATTTTGTTTGAAAACACATGCACAAACTCTATATAAAAACTTTGTGTGCCTGCACTTATTTTACTCAAGGACTTTGTATACATGGAATGACTCTTTCTTTAGAGTTTGCTCAAATTCACTCATTCTGTTTGAATACATCTACTGACTCTGTTTATTTTATAATAATTTTATCTGTTTTTAGATTTTGCATGCATGCTTTGATTATGTTTCGAGAACTCGTTTGCATGCACCAAAATTTCACTAAGCCTGTCTCGAGAGTGACCATGAATACACTTATTTTTTTTATGCTCGGTATGTTTTTCAGCAAAAAAAGATTACGAATGGCAGTGTTGCCTGAGCCCGGGACTACATCAAAAATCAGATCTTTCTTCATCATATGATTTATGTCCGCTTAAACGTGTTTTTTCGCGGTACAATTCTTGCAACGCATACATGCACTCTGTATTAAGGTGTATGCATAGGATCTTGCAACTACAGAGTCTTGCTAAAACAGTATGTTCTATGGCGCATTAGGAAAAATATCGCTGGCAGTTACATCCATTTCCATTTCGTAATTGACTTCTGGGTGTGCATCCTTTTTGGGCATCCATGCTCTATGAGGTGAGGATGAACGTATCTCTTGGCGCATGTCATTCAATGTGACCTCTTTGAAATGCTCAGAACGACTGTCCATAATATATCGACTTTGTGCCCTCAAAGATTGAGGACTAACGGGACTATCTTCGATAGAAGATCCTTTAGTCTCAATCACCCAAATATGAACACAAACAAATCCAAATACGCAAACCGCACCAAAGAGAATAAATGCTGAAGTTATATCAAGATACTTTCCTCCAAAGACTATTATGAATGCTGCTACCCAATTAATGGCTCCACATGCTGCAAGTGCCGTACCACGTAATTCTACAGGGTATATTTCACTCAAATAAATCCAAACGACTGGTCCCAGTGCTAATGAAAACGATGTTACGAATCCAATTGTCGCAACAACAGAAATGAGGGTTATTGTTGGTGCTGTCAATGAATCAAGAAAGTTAGGAAGAATAAAAAGAGTCCCTTCTCTTATCTCATTCGTCTTAAGATATCTTAGCAAACCAATAGGGCCAGTGAATAGAGCCTGTCCAGCAAGACCCCACAGTAACAAAGCTCTTCTGCCCCAGTGTTCTATGAAAAATGCAACAACGCTTGAAAATATAGCATTACTAAGTGCCATTATAGTGGACGCAATTGTTACCATATCGGGACCGATTCCAGCCATTGCGAACAAATTGTCAGATGAAGAGATGACAACATTAATGCCCGATAATTGCTGAAGAGCTGATAGCAGCAAGAAGTAATTTCTAGTAATGATCTGATGTAATGACCATTAATTCACTCGATATATAATCTCTCTCTCACCGGCTAGAAAAAAACCTAATAGCAAGGCAAATCGATAATACCGCTCCTTAAGAGCTTGCCAAATTGTAATCTTTGTTAGCTGCTTGGCTTCATGCACTGCTTGCATGATGGCGAGAAGAGGGCCCTCAACCTCTCCCACATCCGCGGCACCATGAATATGGATTAATGTCTGTGCTGCCTCTGCAGTTCTTTCAACTCCTACAAGGTAATGAGGAGTTTCATCCCGACAACAGTATTTGAATCCTAACAAGCAAAGTGCGGCGGGAATGCACTGAAAACCTAGTGTATAAAAGTAAGCGGTAACCGAGAAATACCTATCATAAATCGCCACCAATATTTATCGCGCTTTGGTTGTAAATAGTGAGGGTCATTAAACGAGTTGGGTGACTAAAACACATAAAAAATGAATATAGAAAAGCAGAAACTCTTAGAATTGAAGGAACATCAACTGAGAAGTCTTAATTTTGCAATCACCGTAAAAATATAAGAATGCAACCTAACACGCCTTACCAAAGGTAAGCCTAAGGCAATCGCGATAAAGACACCAATGGCAATCATTGCTTGATGCATGGTCCCAAAAAAGCCGCGGTACTGCGGCGTTGTCATTTCAGAAATGTATAAGGGAGTTATAACAGTTACTATTCCCACAGCGCACCCTCCTAGAATTCTGATTAATGCTTAGAAATTTGATTGCTTACATTTCACAACAGAATGCACCACCACCGTCATATAGCTACACCCCTACCGAGATATGAGCAACTGAAGAAATCCATAACCTCCAACAGCTGTTGCACCTAGTAGTCCGCTAAATATGAAGACACAGCAAGAAAATTGAAGCGCCGATCTTCTTCCCTTAACAATAATGTGACTGCTGAGGAGCGAACCGATGACGGCGCCGAGAAAAACTGTAGGGAGAGGTATGCTAGAAGGAATTACCTATAGAATTAATAGATGCCTGATAGAATCGTGATAGCTGACACTCGGAATCCCAGGAAGTTCCACACCATTGGAAGTGTACAGCAATTGAGTTCATACACGAGTTCAATACTGCTATCGAGTAACCTGATAGAATGAAAATCGCAATACCGAATCGACCAATAATCTTTTAGGAGATATGATTTAAACCAACCAAATAGTACAGATGTGCAAACAGCATTGCTAATTATAGCGCCGCTATATGACATGCCTCCAGGAAAGCATGTTGTTTGAGCGAAAAAAACCTAATTGATTATAATTTGCTCCCCTTCGCACTTCTTCTTCTTCTTCTTCATTTTGACTTCCGTTATCACCTAAGGCGCTATAATTCGCCTCAGTCGCCATTATGGTAGCAGGCAAAGTTGAGTACCTGACAATGAGATTGCATGTGTCTAGATATCAGGTCTTAATAAGAACATTTTGAAAAAAATGACAACCTCGAGTTATTCATCAATTGTGACCACAGGCACACCAGGAAGAAGCAATTCGACTTTAATTAAGCGTCGACAAAAAAGACCAGGTGATTAAATCATAAAATTCAATCATTAAAGAATTAAGTGAAGATCAAAAACTTGAAATTAAAGAGGCATTTGAATTATTTGATACAGATAAAACTGGAAGCATTGGTTTTCATGAATTAAAGGTATACTTGAATAATTGTAGAGAAATAAATTATATTCTGATTTTTATCTTTCATGACTTAGTAAAATTATTGAGTATTTTATTACATAAAATTTTAATAATTTCTGATTAACATGATTTTAATTATTTTAAATTATTATTTCATTAAACTTTTTTAATATTAAGTTATGAATGAATATGTCTTTATTTAATTATCAGATTTACATAATTGATCTTATTATATAAATTAATAATTTGTTGTCATATTTTAATTTAATTATTTTATATATTATTTAATAATTAATTTAATTAACTTATTTAAATTTCTAACAGTTTTATGTAATTAGTTGAAGTAATAATTTAATTCAATTGTTTAGTGTAATAGCCTAATATATTTTTCCTTTTTTAAGTACAATTATTGAATTTAATTTTTTAATGTAATTATTCAAAAATAGTCAAAATTAATTTTCAAGTATTATAATAGAATTTGTTTATTTGATCTGATTTCCGTGATTTAGTTTAAATAGGTCTGTTTACGTGCTTTTGGTTTCGATGTAAAAAAAAAAGATATGATTGAATTGAGACGGGAGTATGATCAAAAACAAACGGGTCGCATAGATTTTGTTGATTTTTCAGACATACGTATGTTATTATTGATTATTATTATTACTATTTAAGTTGCTAGAAAAATATCAGAAAGAGATCCGATTGAAGAAATTAAAAAAGCATTTCATTTATTTGATGATGATAATACGGGTGATTATTCCTAAGCTTTAAATCTAATAATAGGAAAAATATCATTAAAAAATTTAAGACGAGTAGCAAAAGAATTAGTTGAGTTTAAGAATCAAAAAAAAAAAAAAAAATTTTTTTCTATTAGGGAGAAACATTAGGAGATGATGAATTACAAGCAATGATTGATGAATTTGATCAAGATAATGATGGTGAAAGTATGTCAAAAGAATACTTAATTTAATTTCAGTAAATGAGGAAGAATTCGTTGCAATAATGACACAATCAGCTTTATTATAATTAACCAATACGTTTTAATTTTGAATTAAAATTTATATTACGTATGCCATTCCAAGATTGTACCATGATATTTTTTTGTGAGACTTGATAACAAAGACCTAATGATAACATACAAGATTGTCGTAATCTTGCATTTTGTAAAATCTAATTAATTAATTTACATATTAATAAACTTTACCGGTAATAATAATTGAACATCAATATAATCAAATGTTTTTTGGCGAATCTAAACAAATTTTAAATTTTTTTTTTTCAACATACTTGTATTTCTTTACAAATAGATGATGGAAATGGATATTTATAATTGTTAAGTGAATGTAAAAAAGCAGCAGCTTGAGCAAATAAATTATTTGTAGCTCTGAAATTTAAATATATTATTTTAATTACTAACGTATTGAAATATTTGAATAAAATTTTTTCAATTTGTTTTTGTAATGATTCATCATTATTTTCACTATTAATTCTATACCAAGAAGGACTTATAGATTTCCAAATAACGACATCACGAACTATTTTTAAATTGTTATTTCTAGATAATATCTGTGGTTTAGCAAACCAACGGTATAATTGTTGAAGTCCTTCAACATGATATTTATTCATTTTATCCTCAATATACATCATATATATATATCTAATACATTTATTATTATTATTATTATTCGAACCTTTGTGTTAAAATTTTCATTAGATTTTCTCTTTGTAACAATGTTAATTCATAATTATTTATACCATTTTTATTATTATTAATATTATTATTATTATTATTATTATTATTATTATTATTATTATTATTATTTTCAATATTATTAATTGTATTGTTATTATTATATTTATTAATAATACTATTATGATTATTGTAATTATTACTTTTAGCTGATACAATTGACATTATTGCTACAATCTGTTTTGATTATAAAAAAAAATTTAAAATTCACCTGACAAAAATCATGTTTAGAATTAAGTAATAAATTAGAATTATAGGACAATAAATATTGTATGGCATTTTCAGTTGTAATATAAGCATTACAATTTAATAATTCAATTTTAGCTTTTTTCATTGAATAACCTGTCTACATATATATTTTAAATAAATAATAAATTAATAATCAATAAATTGAATAATTGATAAAATAAATTATAATTAATAAATATTAAAAAAGATAAGTATTAAAATACATGGTCAATTAATAAATATAGAAATAAT
>JAPYZD010000796.1:0-38682 GCA_030522725.1 Ichneumoninae sp. B BG-2022a
GACCACCTGGCTGTGGTAAAACTATGATCGCCAAAGCAACAGCCAAAGAGACCAACACTCGTTTCATAAATTTAGATGTGAGCATTCTGACTGACAAATAGTATGGCGAAAGTCAGAAATTAACTGCTGCTGTATTCTCATTAGCTGTTAAACTGCAGCCCTGTATCATCTTTGTAGACAAGATTGGTAGGTAGGGTAGAGCGGGGCAAAATGGGCCAACGAGGCAAAACGGGGTTTTGGGCAAAACGTCATTTTCTAATAATTTTTGGATGCCGGAATTCGCCCTATCGGATACATCAGGCTTTTCCGCCCAGTTTTGTGACCTTGTTCGATCCAAAAATGATTGAAAAATTTAGTTTTGCCCAAAAACCCCGTTTTGCCCCGTTGCTCCATTTTGCCCCGCTCTTCCCTACAGGGATAATAATAGAAATTGCAGTGAAAACAGTGTTTTTTTAAAAGAAAACTGGGCCTTGTTGAGTACTTTTAATTTTCTAGTTTGAAGCTTTAAAGTTCCCTTACTATTTTACAATTTAAGCGCGAGCTGTAAATACGTATCGTAAATTGCTAATCATTATTGATCTCGTGTAAAAAAGAATCAAATAAAAGTTAGTACAAACGAATTTGTTAATTCTACTTTCCTCCTCAAAATTAAGACTAAGAAGAAAATTGCATTTACAGGTAAAAATAGGTGAAATCAACCACAAAATACTTTTTTCAAAAAAGTAAAAATGGTACGCCAAGTACTTAAAACGTTCAGAAAATATGTTTATGGAAAAACCTCTTAAAAATTAAAAAAACTTCCAAAACAGATGTTTATCCGAACAATAACAAAAAATATATGTGTATCAAAATGTAAAAAAAAAATCGAAAAAAATCTAATCAAACCAGCCAAGTAGTACTACAGAAATAAAAAAAAAACAAAAAATACAAGATGTAAAAAATCTTGAACAAAAAAAACTTGGCGTGCCAGTTTTTTTCCAATCACTGTCGTACGTAGTTCATTCTAAAATTATTTTTAAAAAACTGGCACGCCAAGTTTTTTTTGTTCAAGATTTTTTACATCTTGTATTTTCTGCTTTTTTTTTATTTTTGTAATACTACTTGGCTGGTTTGATTTAATTTTTTTCGATTTTTTTTTACATTTTGATACACATATATTTTTTGTTATTGTTCGGATAAACATCTGTTTTGGAAGATTTTTTAATTTATGATGTCATTAAAAAACCCTGTGATCGTTAAAATTTAATATTTGACTCGGATGATTAAAAGAACTATTAACTTATTGAGTTCTTTTCATGATATCTACGTACGATAGCTTGAATCGCGAATATGTGTCCATTCACTAATTACTCGTTGTTCATTTACTGGAGAATATGTCCATTCACCGGTGTAACCGTCTTTTTTTAATTGATCTTTTATTTCCGCGTTTTTAGGTTTTAACACAGTCTGCAATATTTTTTTTCACAATCAGTATGATGTATTTTATCAACTGAACTGAGTCCGAAAGGTTTGCATAGGATATTTTTATTTTACGACTCTCTTAAAAATGACGACCGGCTTAATCGTCCATTCACAAGTGCATTCACCCCACTCGGTATCGAACAAGTCCATATCTTTTTATGAATAGTTTTGGCCACTTTGCTTAATATCCTCGATAGAACCGTAACGTTTTTCCAGCACATTTATCCGATGTGTCGTAAAGATCTTATGAAATTAAAAAAACGTGGCTATCTTGTGTCTCGTACGGTCCAGCCACGCGTTCACAACTGTTACATATTCGAGGATCATTAGAGCGATACGTTGGACCAAAGCGATTGCCATGTATGAAGACACGCGGTAGCGTCTCGACGTCAAGTACTTGATTTTTTTAAACAGGACGCTACCGTGCAGTCTTGCACCAATTATGTGTACCAGAAGCTGCAGACTGGAGAACGTGCTCCAGCGACCGTGCCACGTGGGGCACACGGCACTCGCCGGCTCGTCGCCGTCGAGATACTCGGTTACCCGCGAATGCAGAGTGTCCGCGAATGCCCGCGACTGCACATACGTGCAAGTTGCACTCTCGTGTCTACTGCAGTTTCGAACAGCAGCGGCTCCCGTAGCCCCCGCGGTTGCGTCACGCGGATGCAGGATCGATGCAACCGGTCACAGAACGCTTAACCGAGTTCTCACTACTGGTATAGCGCTCAAGTAGTTACGACCCGCGAGAGGCAGACTGCCGTCTGACCGACGAGAATTTTCGCGCTCAGCCCGATTTTCTCAACGGCCTTGCAGGGAAGCATCCCTCACCTCAAACATTCGGAGAAAACTGCTGTGCGCTGGAACATCATCGCTTACAGCCGTTATCTATATGCATTGCAATGGCAACGTAAAGAAAAAAAGAACGGTGCGCATGCTCGTCACAATGGCAGGGATAGCTTTCAGAAGAAAGTCATAAGTTTTCAAGGTCCGTTCTATAATTTGAGAAGTGTTTAGAACTATAAGTTGTGGAAGTATAAGTTACGGATGCTTCATACGTACATTCGCAACCAAAAGTTTAATTGCATCAAAATTTCAGTACTTTGCGATCCAAAAATCTGAAGAAAAAAATCGGCTGTATTAATGATGTTTGATTTTGCATAATAATAATGCCAAAAAGTTATGAACAAATTAGTTTTTAAATAAATTGCAAAAGTAATGTTCTGTGCACCTTTCATACAGTTTTTTTTACATTATTATTATGAAAAAGTAATGTTCTTTGCAACTTTCATACAGTTTTGGTTCCTCATAGAGGAAGCTGTGTTTTCGTGAAAAACTAAAATTTCGAAATTTTAATGTCAGCGTACTAGAAGTGGTCGAAAGCGTTGAGAAATGTGATTTTTAGCTGGCGTCCGGATGTATGTATGTATGTATGTATGTGTGTGTGTGTGACAGCTTGTATCGTTTAGAATGCCTATAACTTGGAAACGTCTTGAGATAGCGGGTGTAAATTTTGTACACTAGTAGAGTGGTCACCTATCTTCCTCCGGTGTAACTTTCATGAAGATGGAGGCCCGATGCGTGGTTTTACGCGATTTTGACATTTTTGGAAAATGTCTGGTCGTTCTAGCTTCCGTAAATGTTAAGCTATCGTCCTCAAAATGCATATTAGTACAACGCTATGAACAAAGACCTTTGGTATTGAATTTGGCCGAAAACAGTTGAAAATTTACCTTTATTTTTTTGGTGAAAATTGTATTTTAATTATAGCTTCCTCTATGAGGAATCCAAAATCGAACAACAAAATCTATCATAGAGGAAGTTATGGGTAAACCGTAAAACCGTAAAATATGAGGACGTAATTGTGCAAATCACTTTGCACGCTTTTTTCTGATTTTTATACTATAACAAAATGTTCAAATTGTCACTGGATCGCACTTTTGGCTAGTAATGTACTTGTGATTGATCCTTAACCCCCTTACAGTCAACGAAACGTATTTCTCTCCCGTAACAAAGGTTCCACTATACGCGTTAAACCCTACTGTGTCGTATGCCAACGAAATTTCATTTATATATTAATCTTTTCTGACCCGTCGTACTTACACACTTCCGCGCAGCAAGTTGTACGTGTAGTCGTAAGCGCTGCTCCTTCCTGGACCATTGAGGATCAGCGCGCACTCTTCGGTCGTGGAGTAAGTGTCCAGTGCTTGGTACTGGAGGGCTTCGCAACCGAAACCATTGATGTTTACGTTCGGCGCGAACAGACACAGCAGCAAAGCTAATTGTGTTCGTACTATCGCAGATCTGAAACATTAACGAACAAGATTTTCAGCATCCTTACAACAAAGAAAATTCCGGATAGGATCATGTATCCTGCTGATCGCGTCACGGTGTTCCGTCAGTTCTGCAACCGCTATTCGGAGCTCCCGATTCGATCCCTACCAATGTTCTACATCGTGCATGTCAGGATAAAACGCGAACATATGAATCGCAAAGTAGGGCTTCGTGCCGAGCAGCAATACAATCTGCGTACCGGTTGTTTTTCCTTTCTCTATCTAGGTATTCGAAGCCCGATCAATATTGATATTATTACCGATATTACTACCCTTTTACAGTAGATCGCCACTATAATTATTTAAACTCCATTCTCACTCTCGTTTTTCGATGGTCAAAGATTTTGTAAAAAAAATAAATAACGCGTAAAAATGAATGGGCTCAATCCAATTAGCCTGACGTCCCCAAACTGGCGCTCACAATCGTAAAAACGAGATTTATCCGCGCCCGCTGTTTATACACACTCAATTTCACACTGTATCCATTTCGTCGTACAAAAGTGCGCTGCGCTCATTGCCTTCGGGCGGTCATGGGTAATTAAGTGTTTAGCAAAAAAGTCTAAGTTTCAATAGTTCTCGCGGCTCACATCGGAGACACCCAAAATGTACCCAATATTCGTCATGCTACTCGAACGCACCGACACTCATACATTTTCCGGGTCTATAGGTACATACAAATATATCGTGCACTCTGGAGTACAAGCATCATATTGGTGAATGGTTTACTTTAACCCGCTAATAAATGCGGTTTGCCTTGCGCCTTCACGTGATTGCAGTTTAGAATGTTTGCACTCCGAGAGTTACTCGCACCACATCTCTCACTCCTTGAGATTGTACTGTTCTCGTTTGTTGTTGCACGCCTCGGTCAACTATCACGATGAAAATTAATTAATTTTAAGGGGGTTCCACACTGGTACCTAGTCTAATGCACTTAGATGGCGAAACATATCATGCGAGTTTCAACGGAGCATTCGATATTAATCCTTCGGCGTTAAGGTGAAGTTTTTTAGGGAGCTGCCAGCCTCGCTAATCATTTTGTGGATCAGAAATCTTTGTCAAATGTGCAAACTTTTTTTGACCGTGTATCGAGTTATTTTTACTCTCGACTGCTGACAGAAAAAGACGGGAGTTATGCGTTTAACCTGCGATCCGCCGGCTTGACGACTTTCTACAGGCGCCAGTTTACGTTGGAACGGCAAAAAATGACTTAATAGATTTTGGTTTGCTAACTTCACAGCTCGATCGATGTTTATGACAATACATTCGCGAGTGGAGGTATGAACTCACGGAACGAACCATAATTAGAAAAATCAGGTTACAAGTTCGAGGTGACATATAGAAAAATAACGTCAGCGATCCCCACTCCTACGTACAATCGCGGCAAAAGGATGCGCAAATGATGCCGCATCCTTCACGCAATTACCGATAGCGTTAGGTGCGCGGTCGGTGTGTGGCTTCGGCGGTCTCCCGAGTCAAGCAGCTTTGCTTGTGTCCAGTAGATGGATGGGTGACCGCTTAGCCCCACATTGCTTGCACATCGAATGTTGAGCGGCAGGCCAGTTTTTCTGAGTTTTTGATGTTAAAACATCGAGGAATCAGAAAAATATAGGGCCAAATGCGGTACAGTGTAGCTAAGTCGGCTGCGGACCCACTGGAAGTTAGGTAGCTTAGTGAAGTGCAGGTAGGGAGTGATAGGGGGGAAAGGGGCGGTTTACGTAAGAACCCGAGAAGGGTATACGATGGAACATACAAAAATAAAAAATTAAAAAATTAAAAATAAAAAAATAAATAAAAAAATACTTCACGCCATTGCCGACTCCGTCACTACCGTGATGTCATTCAGCGCCGCGTGGCGTGCACTTTATTTTAAAAAAGATGAAAAATAGTAAATTTACAAAAATTAACCAACTCCCGACTGCAAAAGTAACTTTTCCGACTCTCTGATAAGATTCTGTATGGGTCGTTATTCACCGATGCTACTTTCTAAATGTTATATCTCTCCGATATAATTTTCTATGTGCTGTTCCTCTCCGATGCAATCTTCGACGTGTCGCGCCTCTCCGAAACAATTTACTATTTGTCGTTGCTCTGCGATACAATTTTCTGCTTATCTTTCCTCTTCATTCTCGGCAGACTATTGCTATTACTGCACTGAGGAAAAGAAATTATTGGATTAAGCAAAGGTGCAATCGGTTGGTACAACAAAAATGTTTATTTCGATCGACAAATTTTGAATAAATTGAAGCAAATAATCGTTTAACAAAACAATGCTTTATTTGTACCAAATAAATAACAGTTTTGAACGTATGTCACCGCGACTTTTGGTTACTCTAACCAATTTTTTTTTCTCAGTGTGAATTTGTAAAGATTAAAAAAAAAAATTATCGTACAGCGTTACATGCGGCCCTCATCTAGATTAAGCATCATTGTGAACTCCATGATTCATTTGCGATTTCACTTCATTGTACCAATGTTTTGTTCCAGCGCGATTGAGCTCTTTACTCTCACGGCACCATCTGTAACTTCTTACATAGGCAGCGACTTTCCGGGCAACCGTGAATAATCTGAACGAATTATTGCATCTCGTCGCTCTGTTACACAAGAAATTGCGGAAACCGATGGGCGCATTATATTCAATACCGGAAGTCATCGGCTCGATCGGCCCGAGCTCGGATCACTGCTTTTCGAAAGTGCGTGAGATTTGCTTTTGTCACACGGCGCTCGGACCGTAAGAATCGTGCCTCGAATCGCGAATGGCACGACCACGATAAAGAACAGCGAGAGTCGGAGTAAAAAGAAGATATTTCATGGGAGTACAATGAACTTGCAACTGAACGAGCGTCCGCAGAAATTCGCGCATGATCGAATTCGCCCCGAACGAAAAAGTCCTCGATCACTTCCAGTTCTTGCAGTTTAATGCAGCGTGTCATCGACAATTTCATGGTACCGGTTGACTCTTTTTGTGATAAAATGTCACAGCCTCTTGCACCCGGTCATCGCCACCAATGGCACCGTTTACCTGCGCTACCCGACAGCACTTTTTCATACCACAAAATGATACCACTTTGGCGTATAAAAATTTGCCCAATTTGCGATGCCGAAATTCCGTGGACCGAATGAACGACCGTATTTAATTTTAGGTAGCTCCGCCAACCGAGGACACGTGCGATGACGACATTCCGTTGGTCGAAATGAATTATTATGTTTGATTTTTAGGTAGCTCCGCCGACCGAGGACACGTGCCTAACGCAGGCAGCGAGAAGTCGAGGAAACTCCTGAAGCTCGAGATTGAAAGGGAATGGGGAATGAAATATAATACCGAGGGAATCTGGCGTACTTATCTCGGGCACGTAACACACGGGATCGTTTGTCCCACGGTCAAGCCGTTTCGCGGTTACCAAGAATAAATCTTAACGAGGGTACGCTTGGCGCTGGTAGGTTTCATCTGGTGAAAGTTCGGAGACAGGTATATTGTGGGCGCGCGGACAACAGGTAGCAGGATCGATACGGACAGGACTGTACGAAGCTCGATGATCTTATTACCACACCTCTCGACACTGAGCGACAGTTGACGAAGGTGCGCGCCTAAACAGCGCGGCTACGTAGTCGCGTGGAACAAAAATCTGACCTGACAATCCGGAACCCGCTCTATACAGATATACAATTAGTTTTTTACAAAAGTATTTATGTCTGTGTTCATATTTAAAAAATTGATTCTCCTGTCGAGAGACATTCGAATTTCTCTTCTTCGACTCTTAAAAAATTTCGAACACGAATGAATGCACGTGACTATTAATTTATTCTCGCGTGATCTGAGAACAACTGTGACGAGGATAAACGATACTTTCACTCATTACCTCCACCCCCTCCCACCTCCCTCTTTATGCGGCTCTGCTTTATGAAATCGAAAATAACGAAAAATCCTGTGCGGTCCAACACGCACAGGAAACGCAACTTCCATAGTCTCCCGAATATATCTCGTTTCTCACGCCACGATGTCTTATCGAAGGTAACTTTCGTTGGGCGAAAGGTGTCCAAAAGCAACGTTCACCATGGCCATCCCCGTAATCCCTGTTCCGCCGCGAACACCGTGACAATCGATTCGCAGTCGCCGGGCGTATTATGCAACTGCATGTATGAGCTCTCCAAGGAATTGCAAACACTTTCAGGACACTCTGGTTAAATTTTTTTTTTTTTGTCGCACTTTTGGTGTGGAGCGAAAAATTCCTGTGAACGACCGATTAACAATTCCTTCGTGAATTTTCGGATGAAGGGCAGAGAGATGAATTTAATTTGTCACATTTATTTATGCATAACCAGACGATTTATTTACGTAACCAGACAATGCGATAGTTAAATTTCATATTTCTCTTCTTACATTAATTTTACTGGAGCGATACATTATTGTTCCTGCCGTGTTCCCGCGTACTATTTTTTTTCTTTTTTTTTTTAGTGTCGCACTTTTGATGTCGAGCGAAAAATCCCCGTGAACGACCGATTAAGAATTCCTTCGTGAATTTTCTAATGAAGGACAGAGAGATGAATTTAATTTTTCACATTTATTTATGCATAACCAGACGATTTATTTGCGTAACCAGAAAATGCGATAGCTAAATTTCATATTTCGTTTCTTACATTAATTTTACTCGAGCGATACATTATTGTTCCTGCCGCAGGTAGATTGCATATCTTCGTGAATAAGAAATGCACTTTTTTTTCACGGTAATGAATTATCTCACGGTTAGCTAATTTTCGCACCTTCCGACAAGTTCTCACAATGATAGGCACGAGGAAAAGCGAGTTGCGCGACCGAAATGACCGGAGTCGTCGCTACACATATCGTCTACCTTATGCAACGCATATGGTCGAACGCGCAACGCACCGAGCTACACGAGCATTACTCGAACGCGCGCCTACCTCGGTGCTTTTATTCAGCGGATGGAAAGTCTCTCGGCAGCGAAGGCAGAGTTGTACTAATGAAGGTAGAAAAATTGCAATGATGAATATACGATCTATGCGATAGAAGGAAGCCTTCATGTCCACCTGAAGGCTTGGATTTTATTGATTGTCGAATGGTCACGATAAATCGAAGCTCGGATGGGGAATTACGCAAGCCGGCATGAGCTTGCTCAATTATTCATCTTCAGCGACACATTGATCCGACAAATAAATTATCGATGGGCAGATCGATGAAAAATCTCGGGAATAAAAATGAAAAAAGTTGCGTCGGTGTTGGCGATACAAAAGCGATAATGAAGGGGATCCTCAAATTAATTAATGTCTTAATACGGTTTTAAGTACTATAGCAATAGCGGGGCACGCGATCGGAAAACCAACTTTCATACCCACTCTCAGAAAGGATCTTGCGTTTCTATCGCGAATGCCCCCCGGCGCCGAGCTCGCTATATAATGCGGAACAAGCGGCGTTAAGATAAGACCCGATAGGCCGATTAAAATGAAGCGCTAGATTATACTTTCTCGTGCTCCTTTCACCTTACGCCCGCCAAATTATAGCGGCACATCGTGCCGAAGTGGAGTCCGATCGCTTATCCATTAACCCTCGCGAGTACGGATCGCGATTGATCAATCAATAGGTACTTTCATTATTGATTACAGAAGTCGTACCTTTTTCTTTTTTTTTTTTACCGGAGTGTAGCTCGGCGCAAGCTTCGCATTAAAATTCGCATTTTTGTCGTTTTTCATTTTTTTTTTGTAACTATTATTACGCCCAGATTAAGACTAACGAAAAACTAAAAAAATATTGGTGAAAAAAGAATATTGCCTTACAATTATTTCACAAACAAATTTATTGGTCTCCTTTGACGAGAGAGATTGGCAGCGTAAAAAGTTGGGATTTAAATTGTTAGTATGATTTATAGATAAATTTTTTTTTTTTTTTTTTTTTTTTGCAAAGTGTCATCATCAGTATAATGTTGGACGAAGTGGCGAAAAAAAAAAATCAGATATACGCGCACTCGACTCACCTGCCGGCCATTCTGCAGCCGGTAGCTCCAAGCTCTCCGTAGATCGTTGCGGTAGGTTTTTTCTTCAATGAACTGTCTGCATACGTTCTGAAGATAGGTATCATCTACCAGCGATGAGACGCACGACACACGCGATTACCGAAACAATTGTATATAGTTTTAAAAAATCCAAAATAGAACTTAAAACAATTAAAACCTATAGCGTAGAGTCGATCAGATTTGTTTCCCGGTGGATTACATCGGCGATCGTTGAAGTAGTGGAGCAAGTCGACGGTAGTCAGACTGGGAATGGTCCCAGACAGAACCAGACGGTATTCACTTTCGACTGTATATCTTAAAAAGACGAGCCGCTAGTGCCGCTGGTCGTTGGTCGCTCGGTGGTTACTCGACGACTTGTGGCTCTCGAGTTCTCGCTCGACCGTTTGATCCAGAGCTCCTTGGCTTCGTATCTCCTAGCCGCGGTCTCTTTCTTCCTTTCGTTTTTCGCTCTCACTCCTCCCTCGCCCGATGTTCGCTTTTCTCCGCGGCATCGACTTCTTTACAGTTCGGTGTACCACGAGGAGTCCGCGGTACTGTCGGGTAGCGCGACGAGTTTACGCGGGGTGGGACTCCACAAGCTCCCGAAGAGATCGCTGTAACGGAAACCTGACGAGAGGGGATAAGGATAAAAGTGAAAGAGAAACAAAAAGAGTGCTCCTCGAGTCATGTGACGCCTGTACGCGCCGGTGTTAAGTACCATACGGACACCGGCACATAGCTTTTACTGCGGTCAATCCTGCTCCAGCTCTCCCAGACGCAAGTTACCTCTCTTGTCCTCTACTGTACACTGTAAAAATACATTTTTCAATTAATGTACTAGAACTTGAAATTTGCTTACATTACTTACAATAATGTAAATTTTTTGTAAAATAAAAATACCAGACATTAAAGTTACAAATCATTTGCCTGAAACTTGTACAAATTTTTCATTAAATATACAAATTTTACTGTAAAATTGCAACGGGAATGTGTCTGAAATTTCAGAAACAGTTTATGTAAAAAAAGCTTCCAATACCGTACATTAAGTTTCAAAATATATATATATATATATATTTTTTACAGTGTACCTAAATTCCATTTTTACTTGTCGACATAATTTGTAAGGCGTTACATCAGGCCACGATAAGGCCCGAGAAAGGCCCGACGCGGCGCCGACAAGGCGCGATGAAACGCTAAACAGTTGACCGGGGAAGCGCCTGCACTTTCAGTCGTTTCGTAGCGAAATCCGCGGAGCCACTGAAACGTTTCCCATTCACTTGACATCGTGCTCCGCAATGTAAGCTGATCATACGTGTTGCCCGTGACGATGTCCTTCGAGACAGGATGTTATTTTGGGTCCACACGTTTCTGCAACTGCGTGTCTTGTCCAACGTGAGACTGCGGTTTCATCCGAGGTTCTCCTTTGCAAATCGCATTATTGAAAACTGCACTACATCCCGAATGAAATCAAGAAAAATCATTATGACAATCGCACATAAATCATGCTGAAACTTACGACTATGGACGGCTGGACGTACCCTCGACATACCGCGTAATATAATTCATGGCGGTAAATTTTGACTTCACGGCATGCATAAGTGATTCAAGGTCCCTTGACACTGCTTTTGGTAAAGCATTATTTCTTCAATGTTGAGGTATATCAAGTAGCCGAGAGCGGGTCAGACAAGGCGGAGCCGCCGCGCATGCCACAATTGCTTTGCGTCCAAACTTTACTTTCACTGTAAACCAAAGAGAGACCGGCCGGTCGGTTCTCTTCCGAGTCTGCCCTAGATTGGTCTCGTGAGACTCCAATCCATCCTCGTATGCGCGACACAATGCTGAGCCATTAGATACGTTGTTCGTGCGTTGTCATGCTTGTCTTCCTCCTTGATTGTACATACCCAGTTTGGTTTTCGATTCTCATTGTTCGCCAGATGAGAGCGTGCGCTGATCGCTTTCTCAATCGTCCCACAAGATCTTGGACTGATTTCTTCCTGGTTCCCCTCTGCATACGGTTGTCAGGAACCGGAATCAAACATGTCACACTTTTAGTATATTGAGGAATGGCCGGACAAATAATCTCCTGGATCTAGTTGATGTAGCCGCAACGACACGGCGTCCCAATTAGAGCTGATGTTACGTTCACCCGCGAATCAAGGTTATCGATCGTTATGGAATACCTGCGGATAACGAGAATGTGGCTGTCTCGTTGCGTGCGCTGTTTCAATTTCCGTTGCTTCCATCGATTTACGTGCTTGACGTGGCACGATCATCGTGAACCTTGGAAAAATGGAAATATTACGTTGATGTCTCTTATGTATGAACATGATGATGGTTTATCTGTTTCATCGTCCGGAACATCCAGAATGCTCTTGGTGTCCAAATCGAGTTTAACGGATTACTGTCGTCTGCGACGATGACGATGTGATTCTCAAGATCACGAACTCCAAATTGCGTGGGATTAGTGTAGTGTAATATGTGTAATATGGACCAACGCGAGTAGCATGTGTACATGGTATACGCATCGGGCCATATTCACCACTTTTACCCTAAGATCTACTGAGACGGAGTTATGGAACTAAATGGACCAAGTTGTGATTCAGCACAACCAGTAGATTAAGCCAGTGGACCATTCTCTAGTGGACAAGTACCCGGTGGACCAGTGGATTAAGCCAGTGGAGCATTGGCTCGTGGACAAGTAGCCAGTGCACCAGTGGATTAAGCCAGTGGGGCATTGGCTAGTGGACAGGTAGGCAATGGACCGGTGGATTAAGCCAGTGGACCATTGGCTAGTGGACAAGTAGCCAGTAATCCACTGGCTAGTGGAAAAGTAGCCAGTGGACCATTGGCTAGTAGACAAGAAGCTAGTGGACCATTGGCTAGGTGACAATTAGCGAGTGGACCATTAGCCAGTGGACCAGTGGCTAATGGACAAGTAGCCAGTGGTCCATTGGCTAGATGACAATTAGCCAGTGGACCATTGGCTAGTGGACAAGTAGCCAGTGGACCAGTGGCTAGTGGACAAGTAATCAGTGGACCATTGGCTAGTGGACAAGTAGCCAGTGGACCATTGGCTAGATGACAATTAGCCAGTGGACCATTGGCTAGATGACAATTAGCCAGTGGACCATTGGCTAGATGACAATTAGCCAGTGGACCATTGGCTAGTGGACACGTGGCCAGTGGATCAGTGGCTCGTAGACAAGTAGCCAATGGACCATTGGATAGTGGACAAGTAGCCAGTGGACCAGTGAATTACGATATGGTCCTTAAATACGCGTTTTATAGCGCCATGATCCTCATGGTCCAATACGGCTTGCCGTGAAAAATTGTTATTAGAACTTTAAGAATTTGCATTTGTGACGACAAACTTAATTATCTTTGCCACGAAAAGTTTTTGTTAAACATTATATATATCTTGCAGTGAAACAATGTCGACCTCGTTCCACGAGGTAATCCATAATTCTTCAGGATTACGAAAAGGGCCTTAGCTCGGTCATGTTCCGTCCTGGTTATTGCATCCGTGCTTGTTCATCCTCTCGCTGCAGTTCGCCAATACAACGATACACAGCGAGCCCGGCTTTGCTTTTGCTGTTGCATTAGACTCTTGAATCGATATCACGAAGGCATTAAACAAAATTTATCGTTCTCCACTATGAATAATTTGAAATTAGCAAATAACGAGGAGCGAGCGATAGAAGAAGAAATAAAGAGAAACGAAGTGAAGTATTAATCACGGGCTTCGAGAATAATCTGAAATTATCGTACTACAAGAATAACCAGGCGTGTACCGATTTCTTGTCTGCTCGACATAATTTCAAGGCATTTGATGGATCGCAACCACAGCGTAGTTCGCAAAGAGTTAATTCACCGCGAAAGGAGTGCGGATGCATCAAAAGACGTCCCCGGGAACCGCCGCGAGACGGGTGGGCGATCGGGCGCTGGGTTTACTACCGATGCATTATTATTTCATCAGTTCTTTAGTACCTCGAACGTTTCTGGTTGCACGTTTTATATTATAGACTGCGGCCAGAGTGCGGCTAACGCCGACGCAAAAATAAATCGATTCAATGCGCGATTATTATTGATCAATTGCGAGCCCGTTAAGGCAACTTCGCCGACAACGCTCGTGCCGACGATGCAATTTCTTTCTCACAATCTCGGGCGTATGTTTTTTAAAATACATGTAGACTGCAATTTTCTGAATGAGAATTCCTCTGCTTACTACTACAAAACTTGGTTCGATTATTCTTTTTGTGTATAATTTTAATTCAGTAACGGGCGACAAGCAAGGACTGCCTGCAAACTATGAAACTTCGATAATGGTAGTTTCGAAATCATGTGTAGAGTTTCTGGAGTTGGAAAAATTCAAATGAATTTTCTTGAATTGCAATTCTGGTATAATAATTTTCGACACAAAATATTCAACCGGCTGTAAAAAAAAAATCGAATTTGTTCGCCTTGTCAACTTCTCTTATGACAATCGCAACTGTGGTACGTCCTATGAATTTTCTGCCATTTCCTAGGCACCCGTACTTCAAATTTATGGCCTTCTCACTGAACTCCTAGGCCTATCCTAATTCGCTTCCATGCAGCACAACTACTGCGTGCCATCCACCTTCTCTTTTTCTCCACCAGCATCTTGAGACACAACATGCAACACTGCCCAGTTCCTATGTCCAGCCCTTTAAACTTTTTCCCTCCAACTTTCTCGGATATACTTTCTAATCTCCTCCTTTTTGCACTGCTAGATCTATTACAATACGCGCCTTCTTCGTCTTTCCCGGAACTCTCGTGACAACTTTGATACTGGCACATCTTCCTCCAACCGTTCCTTTAGCATTACGAGCATAGGGTTAGAACTAGTATATAGGGTAAAAATGGGGAATATGGCATGATCCATATATCATTGATTTACGTGTTAATCGAGGTGAGCCATATTCACCACTTTTACCCTATGAACCGAAATTATGTGACCGAAACAATTATTCTTTAACCGACCAAGTTACTACATCTTCAACGAATGCAAAGCGTGCAAAGTTCTCCACGGAATTGCTAGCCCTGCGAGGCAAAGTCCTCGAACTAAAATATTAAACACATTGCATCTTCAACAAACACTTTTTTCAATATATCTATTGTGAGTATCCATACCAAACAATTACTTTCGAATATCTACTTGCATGCACTGAGGCCTTCGGAAATACTCCAAGAAGCTCAATAGCTCTATGCATCTTCTTCTTTACTAAATCTGCTGCAGTTCGGCCAGGTCTCCGCCCCCGACTAAAGGCCTAAGGCCTTGACTCAAAAGAAAGACTATTCATCGCTTATGGTTCTCACCTAGCGAACTCATTACTTGCCAGTCTGAATTTAACAGGTGACTTTACGAACTGATCAATGTCATCGTTTTCAAGATCCATTTAACAGCCGTTCAACAATGTCAGTTAACTAGCAGATTGCTGGTTCACCTGCAGCGAGCTGATTTTCTTTTGCTCTTGCATGTATACGCCGCACGACCTACTGATATTGTAACAATAACACTTTCAGCCGGACGTTGTAATTATCTGCTGGAAAAAATTGACTCCCAAGAAATTCTGTTGCTTTCAAAGCGATAACTTGCACCGTGCAGTTTGCACTTGAAACAATAAGACACTACGAGCTCCGTTCGTGCCGGGTTGGCATGAGGTTGGCCGAAACACAATGTTTCGCTTTCACGCTTCGTGACTCGGTATCGAGAAGAGCAGCCCTCTAATTGCTGGCTTGATGACATCTACCTCGGAACTCTTTGCGTGAGTAATTGAGCGACTTTTACCATGGACGAGCGCACAAAGTATAAACGACCTGAATGCAAACACGCGCTCTGCAAATTTCAGCACCTCGTGACCCGCGGACTATATTTTTGCTCATACAACAATGGTTTATTATGTTGCGCTATAACCTACAGTTGTTATACATACCAACCGCCGTTTTCTATCAGTTTAATGCATATGAACGGAAAAAAAAATTATAAATTGTCGTTTCCATTTGGAGTTTATTAACGGTGAGAGAAATGAGGATACCGTATTCATGTATAGCTTTCATACATAATATTCCAAAAATATTTTCTCGAAATTAAACTGGATTATTCGAAAGTGTTTCAAGTTTTTTTTTATTTTCGCGATATTAAATCCTATTGGTTCATTCACTCTCGTGAAAATTTCGTACTAAATTTCAGATTGCAACTCAACATCTTTTAATCATCAAAGTACTAAAATCTCAAAAATGTAAAGAATTATCAATTATCAATGATTGACTGCTATAAGAATTGTAAAAAGATATATATATACGTATAATAAGTATATACATATTCCTGAAACGTGTATGATTATTTCGCTCCGAAATCGAGAGCGATGGCTCTCATGGCGTAAGTGTGGAGTTACTCGACTAGGCCAGAAAGCCATAGATACCGAGCGAAGAGGTAAAGAAACGAGAGTAGGGAACGCGAGACCATACGGTCGGATCATGTGATACTACTGCCTACTAGCTAACTTTTACTTTAAGTGGCTAACTGGCTGTTGCTGCTGGTGGGACAGAGAGGCGAACCGCGTGACTCGCGTTCTCGCGCTTCCCAGGACGTAGAACCCCGCTGGCAAAGTTTGACCTGTGTGCGTCGCGCGAAGCTTCCTTTACTCGACAAACTTGTACATGAGCATTTTGCCACGTAAATTGAAACATGTAAAGTCTTGTTTGTTGGTTTGTTTGTTTCCCCAATTAAAAAAAAATCAAGGGCTCTCTCTACGGGTCCTTGATTATCAGGGCCCAGGCCCTGATCATCGTTTCCCTATTATACTATTCTGGTTCTATTCTGTGCGTTTCGATAAGTTCCGCATAATAATGCGGTGCACATCATCGCTTTTCACTATCGTCATGTGCAGAAAAAAAAATCATTTTTCGCCCGAAAATACGTCGTTTCGGGGCTGGAAATTTCATTTTTCGACCGGAAATGACGTCAAACCGGAAATACATCACTTCCGGTTTGAGAATTTCTTTTTCATCACTCGGTGCGGAAATGGGCCACTTTTCCGGCCATTTTCGCACCTTGTGATGAAAAATTTTGTACATCCCTCGTGCGAAACACTGTTTCTAACTCGTGTGATTACAGCACTCGCCTTCGGCTCGTGCTGCAAACTCACACTCGTTAGAAAAACGTTTTTCGCCCTCGTGGAGTAATGTACTATTTTCAACCGAAATTGTCTTATTTCCAGTACGACGTCATGTCCCGTCGAAAAATTGTTTTTCCGGACCGGACGCGTCGTATTTATCATCTATCCCTTACTAAGGTCCAAATTGAATTTACATTCCTGTATGTCCATACGACTAGTGCATACGAGACGTGGCTAACAAAACACACGACTCCTCTCACCATTCGCTCGTCTCTTCAGTTCTCTGTGGCTCATCGAGGCGTTTCCGACGCTGAATCGCGAACTGGAACGTTTACTGTAGGTACACTTACGCGGTGCACAACATCGCTGTGCACTATCGTCGTGTGCAAAAAAAATCATTGATCGACCAGAAATACATAATTTCCAGATTGGAAATTTCATTTTCAACCGGAAGTGACATATTTCCGGTATAGCGTCACGTGCAGTTAAAAAATGCGTTTTTCAGACCGGACGTGACGTATGTATTGTATCTCTTAGTGGGATTAGAATTGAATTTACATGCCTGTATGCCCGCATACGACCGGTGTGTACGAGACGTGAGTAGCAAAAGACGGGACTCCTCTCACAATTCCATCTCCAATTCTCGGCGGCTCATCGAGAAGTCTCCGACGCAGAACCGCGACTGGGACGTTTATCGTAGGTGTTCTTACTATCTCTGCCTTGCATCAACGTCGAGACTCACGGGTGCAAATGCTACGAGCTAGTTTAACAAGGCCAACGAAAGCTCGTAGGACGATTGAGAACAACATGACGACCCACTGTCACGTGATATCCCGGAAGGTCTCGATTTCGAAGCCCTCATCGTTTCTATCGAATCTGATCCATCTCATGAATTTAGGGTCGAATTTTAAGACGTTATTTTGAACGTAAGGTCGTTCTTGAGATCAAACTTAAGATCTGGCCTGAACTTCAATGCATGCTTGAGACCTATCTTAAGTTCGATCGTAAGTTTTATTTTAACTTCGAACTTAAGTTTTGTTTTAACTACGAACTTAAGTCGGAACTCAAATTTGATTTTAATTCCAGTTCGATCTTAAGTTCAAATATAAGATCAAACTCACGTTCAAACTTACGATCACACTCAAGATCACGCTTAAGCTCAAACTCAAGTTGAAACTTAAGGTAGCTATGTCGGTACGCCGCAATCATAGACATCAGCGTCTGTATGACATAAAAAATTAATAATACATCTATTAACGATAATATTTTTTATCTCATCGTCAATACTAAGTTGCTATTTAACAAGATTTACTTTCATGCTTGATGTCACTGTGCCTAATCATTTGTTTATGATTATCAATATTATTCATATTTGAAACATTATCTTAGCTTTTGCATGGACGAGAGAAAAATCGCAGGTCGTAACTGTAGTGAAATTAAATTTTTGTGCAGACTTTACTTCTTGTCAGACACTGGAGTGGTTTTTTTAATCCATTTTTTTTACTTGTCAGTAATGAAACAGCATTTCGTGAACAGCTTTTATTGTTCGGTAATAACATTTCGTGTGCATATACATTCCGAAGAAAAGTTTACGTGTGCCACATTCGACACGTGGCGATAGTCGACGTTATTAGCTCGCATGCTCGCACGAACCCTTCCTTCATACTTCAATACACTATATTGTATATTGCAATGCACGTGTGAAATTTTAGTACGGCCAATCGATGCTTGACGTTCGCATCGTGACGCATCGGTTATTGATTATATTCGTAACCAATAGTTACCCCTCTTTTATGTCAACAAACACCGAAGGCTGGGCATACATAATTTATTGCTGTAACAATAACCTTTTTTTCTTACATATTGTAACGAATATCGTACGCGATTATCCTCGGAAAGCAATCTTGAAGGACCGCCCGGACAGTAGAACATTTGACGGACGTACAAACGATCGACTTCACATCGATCGTAGAGTTCGGTGCCAAAAAAAAGATCGTAGAGACCGTCAGTCTTATTCGGGACTTTAACCTGTGTTGACGTGTGATGTGACAAACGGTACGGCAGCAGATCTTGAACCAATAAATTTGCCCAAGTTCCGTTCTTTTTATAATCGGTCGTCCCTTTGTTTCCGCGAAACGTTACGGGCGTTGTTCATTCGCGCGGTCGTTACAATATGTATGACGAGAATATCAATATCCTGTGACCGACATTCCATTATTCTCATAAATTTATAATTATCGACGCCGTGCGGATACGCGAGGTTCAATCATGCCATCGAAACGGCGACGTGTCCATTATCATCATAATAGCCAACAGAGACGGTCACTCTTCAGGCAACCTCGAACGGGTCGTGAAGTTGAGAAACGAAAACAATTTTAACAACAATTATATTCAGCAAAATTAGTGTTGCATACAAGATACAATTGTTTTTCGTAATATTCACTCAATAAACAAACAACGTGAACGCCATGAATATAACTGTGTTTTCGAAAATACTTTTGGTAATGATTGTGCAGTCGTGTGTAACTGCGATTCTTATACCAACGCCAAAAGCACAAGATCTCACTCCTGTCTACGAAGCTGGGGTACGATTCTTTGATTCTTTGAGGGATGTGTCATTCGGCTTTCGGTACAAATAGGGGAGACCGGGGCGAGACGGGCTACCCTTAAATTGTTCACTTTTTTTAACACCTGTTGGTACCATCCATACATTTTGAGTTTCCCTACTTCTACCTATCAGGAGTGCTCATGTGCCAATAATCCGCCGTTGCGCCCTTCTAATTGTCTTATTTTGGGTGGACCACGCCGCGCGTCTGCCTGATTTTTTGACATATTGAGTTTTTTTTTTCTAACTGAAAATACTTCAAATCGCATAAACATGGTGGCGTCGAAGTGAAATTTGGAATGTGCATTAAGGATGTTTGAGCCCAATCGCGTTTCTTTTCGAGCGCTATAAAACTTTGCCACGTTGTAGGGGAAGCTCCACTGAATCGAGTGCATTTTTTCAGATTTTTTGACCGCGGAGTTTTTTTTAGTAATGCGTGTACGAAGCTATATAAGGTACCGTGTTAACGTGTCCGAAATTGGTTGGTAACGACAGAACGGAGTGATTTTCTTCGCCGGTTTCTGTTAGATTCGAATAAAAAAACGTGCCACAGCGAAGGCCATTCTATCAGACAGATTGTGTCCAAATTTAAAGAAGATTCACCGTTTTGTTTCTAAGATAAATTCAATAAACGAAACCCTATCTCTGTCTAGCCACTTGCACTGTCTGCGTTTTTCACTCGCACACTGACTAACGCGGTCAGCGGAGCCCCTCTCCCGTTCCCCTCCCGCGACTTTGGCCCAAACATCCTTAACACTACACAATTTTTGGTATTACATTTTGCGAAAATGGATCGAACGATTTAAATTTTCGTTCGACGCGAGTTTCCGCATCAAATATCACGCTGGGAGTAAACTTAGTTGGAAATTAGTGTGCCGAGGGAGAATTGTTTGACCTGTCCATTTTATAACTATAAATAACCCGAAAAAGTATATACCAGTTGACAATTTTCAGATCGACATCTTGATGACGTGCCACGGGGATTCGCCCAGAACGATTGTCATTGCAGGCGATTCGGATGGCCCGGTCCTTCGGGCACTTCGGTCTAAATATTTAATCCCTGTAATATTGTTCGATATTACAACGATCGATATCGCTTTGGACGTGACGAGATGTCATCCGCTGGAAGACTTCGTCATTGCAGCTGACTTCACAAAAAAATTCAAGCATTTGTTGCATCTCATCTGGAAGTCAATTTGGTGGAACCGGTACACAAACTTTATCATACTCGACACGGCGCCTGATGCGGACGGTCAATGCTCAAATCTGGTAACTTTTGCGCTTTCCATAAGTGTACACACCGGTATGCAAAACACACAAGTCATTTGTTTTTATCGTGCGATGGACATACGCCACTACTATGTTAATCCATTCACAAATTACGCTCCGAAGACATGGTCACTCGCATACGTGGACAATCACTTCAAGTTCATGCCGCGCTTTTATGTGTTCATGCGAGAGTACCAAAAGGGAGGTCGAAACTGCGAGGATTTAAACTTCTCGAACACAATAAACATCGGTGGTTACCAAGTCAATTTATTAGTTGAGGATGATGATGCCGAAGGGTTTAGTGTCGCGGACCGTCAGCTCAACCCACGTGAAGATACCCCCGATATGGAAAATGTCATATTACATTCTGTCGACACGCAGGCCGACGGGTTTTTCATTATAAAGTTAATTCAGACTCTTAACGGAACGATGAAATTAATGAAAACAAAAAGTAGAGACTCAGGCGTCGCAATTAGTCTGAAGGGCTGTATCTTTGGAGACCCAAGAGTTTCCTCAAGACTACGTTTCGATCAGTTTATCTTTACGCATCGTAAACAACCATTCTTGGCATTGACCCAACATACCGCTCATAAGTCACAACTCGAGAAAATCCTTACGGTCATCGACAGAGACTCCCGGGTTGGCGTGGGCCTAGTTTACATCGTTACGTTTTTTTTTTCAAATTTTTTCTACACCAGACTATTTTGCCAGCCATATTGAATCTCATCCGTTTAACGTGCAATATGGGTCTGCCTAACTTACGTAACCATCTAGCACCAACGATTTATTTGGCCACCCTATTTGCGTTCGTTGTGACACTCCAGGGCATTTTCACGAGCAATCTTGCATCGCTGTTGACGACGACAATACCTTATCCACATGTGAACACGAAACGGGATATCGCTGTTCTTGGTTACACAGCGTACACTTTTGACGGAATTTACAACATACTCTCTAGAGATCCAAGTCTTGATGGTCGTGTTATCAAAATTCCGACCACTAATAACGTACGCGAAAAGTGTACCGAATACGTATTGAGTGATCCCTTAGCTGCTTGTATCATGGACACTTCTAGTATCACTTTTACGGTGAACAAATGGAAACTGCATATCAGCAAAGATCCTATATTAATACAATACTTTTCTCATTACATGTCGAGAAATAATCCTTTGGGACGTAGATTAGAGGCATTAATGTTATTGTGGACTGAAAGTGGTCTACACCGTAAAGATGACCGTGTCGACAGGTTTAGGCTTCGGTACGTCGATGACGAAGCGGTGAAACAAAATGCAACGAGGAGAATAATGACTTTGAACGACTTGCGCTTCGCCTTCGTGATGCTGATTATAGGCTTAGCGTGTTCTTTAATATGTTTCATAAGCGAATTAGTAATTTTTAAGGTACGTTTGAAAATGGCGATAAGACGGTCCCGGGCCCGCGCTCGATTGGCTTGGGAGCCGATCGAGAAAAATTGCTTTTCGTCATTCAATTTTCGATTTAATGTACGACGTTTATTTTGAAAACGTCATTAAACTTGAATTCACGCATTCACTCTTAACATTACGTTACGGTTTTCGAAATGTAAAATAGCACGAAACTTTTATAATAAACAACATTTTTCTACCAATTATATTGTCTTGATCTGCTACCAACATCTTTGCCATTCCACCTACATGTTTTCCTTATCAAAGCAATTTACTTTCCTCTTGCCAAATTGGTAACAGAAACTGCAATCTATTTTTTATTTTTCAACGATGAAACTTGTAAAAAATCATGGTTGCTACAAAATTGTACTGATTTTTTTCCGCTTTCCGAAAAACAAGATTTTTCTAGTAATATATTGTAACGACCGGGCGAATGAATAATGCGCGTATTTAGTTTGGGGGCGGATATTATTAGTACAATCGCATCTAAATATCCCGAGCGTGAACTGTCACACGTCCGTTCGGTCAGACGTGTCAGTCCGGACTGTTTGACATGACGATCCATCTCGTATCGATCATCCGTTCGTTCTTTCGTTTAATGTCAAACCTAACTAATACCGTGTGTCTTAACGAATAGTCAGCTACGATATTCGTTACACTATATAATAAATGTGCCGAAAGATCGGACGAGCATGAGATGGACGTATGAATTTTTGCGTTATACTTGGGAGTAACAACGAATTGTAAAGCACAAGTGAGGAATTAATTTTTTACTTTTTTGCTGGTACTAGACCGGAACCGGAAAATTCTAAAGCGCTGTCTAGCGTCATCAGCCTAAATCACGACCCCGTGTTATCATGAAACACGATAGAAGTTGTTCTCGGAGCTTTATTCCAGGGTCTACGTAGCTATTTCTCCTTCCAAATTATAAAGTCACAAAATTGCATAGAAACGTGTACATTTCTCAAACCATATAGCATATACAAAATAATTAAATAAATAAATGAAAAAAAAAGAAAATTTCTTTGAGTAATGTACCAAAATCGTTGTTTCGCCTTGAAGATAGATCTCAGGGTGAAACAACGATTCCGGTACATTACTTAAACTTTATTTTTTTATTTATTTATTTTAATATTTTGTATGCCGTTTGAGAAATATGCGCGTTGCTACGTAGTTTTTAATTTTAATAGTTTAGATCGAGAAACTGCAACGTACGCCCTGGAACGAAGCTCCGAAAATGACTTCGTGGGTAAGTACGGACTTGATACAAGACACCCTTGAGCACTGTACTAGTTATAATGGTCCGGTAAACGCCGTCACTGGTTAGGAAAGGATTTCCTGACGGTTCTTTCCCGTTTGGTTCTGCTGCAAGTTAAAAAAAAACTAAACTACGGTAACCGATTCCGTGTCTTATTGAAACATCAATTCTGGTTACTTCCAAAAATAGAGGCATTCGATCGTTTATCGTTTTATGATTTTATTGTAGAAAGTACATGGCAATCTGTCAACTGGACAGAGAAAAATTCGACACGAAGACTGTACACCGTGAACCTGTGCACGCAAACATCTGACCATGAATAGGTAGTACATCAAAGTCAACTCTGCACCGAAGAGAGTGAACACGCTACTAACGGAACACTGTACTACTGACCGCACACGAATGACCGCATACTTCAGGATGGCTGTTGTCGAGTAACGATCGATTACGGTAAGATAAGAGGGTAATGATTGTCACCGTAAAGTATCCGCGTTGAGGAACTCAATTTTTAAGTATCAAGGAATGAATGCTGGTTTTCAGGCCGTGCAAGAACTCTGGTGTAGCCATGATCTTCATATGCGGTAGAATTAGAATGATAAGACGCTGGCCAATTTAATGTCAATTACTGGAAAATACAATGTTTTCATCACTGATAAATTATTGTATATTTAGGAATAAACGAATGTGTTAAACTGATTGCCTAGGTGATTTATCCGTGGAACTATTTCCACGGATAAATCACCTATAGAATCAGTTGAACACATTCATTTATTTCTAAATATAGAATCATTTATTAGTGATGAAAACATTGTATTTATTAATGTCATCTGCGTACCATTCGCGACGAACATGCCCTACATCAAATTCCATCAAATAATCATTGCACACCACCCTAGCAAGTTGACGAACCCCCAAACGCGCCGAATAACGGACACGTACGTACCGGAAAGAAACAGACCGTTTAAAAACCGTAAAACGGACCGTAACGTTTTTGATTTCCCCACCCTCGGTTTTCGGTCGCGAAAACCGTAAGAGAACCGAACCGTTTCCAACAAAAATTTAATTCGGTCCGTTTCCTGTTACGAGAACCGAAACCGGACCGAACGAGCCGAATGGTCTTTTTTGTTACCGAAACATATTGAACTATGTAAAAAAAAACTTCTCAGTTCTTTCGTTTCTCTGTAAAGAACTTTTCGATGGGAATGTACGTGTACATCCTTAATACAAGAAACCACCGGGGAAGCATAATTACGTAATTTGAATTGACGCCTTTTATGGCTCTGAAAAAAAAACTCGGAAAAGACGCACCGTATCGAATTTTGTAAAAAAAAGTTCCATTTTCGTTCAAATTAGGTTGGTCCTGTTGCGGTTTTGCAACCAGAAGAGAGCACTAAACAAACAATGAAAAAGATACGGTCCGTTTATCAATTTTATGCGGTCCGTTTCGTTCCCAAACGTATGGGTCCGTTTATAACCTTGAAGATATCTGCATCAGACGAAATTTCATCTTTAGGAAGTCATAATTGCTGTATTTTTCATCGTACAGACTTTTCTCCGGGCTCATTTTCTTCTTTATGAAATTCTCTAGGTGAGCATTTTTCTTTTTTTTCGCCTTCAGGGCTAGGAATTGAAAACAAATTTTTGACACGTCATAACTGCCGTATTTTTCATAGCACAGACTTTTCTCTAGGCTAATTTTCTTCGTTATGAAATACTCTAAGTAAGCATTTTTTCTTTTTTTTATCTTCTTCAATGCAGGGCATTGAAAACAAATTTTTGGCACTCCATAACTACCGTATTTTTCATCGTGCAAAGCTATAACCTTCGTTATTAAATTCTCCAGTGAGCAATTTTTGTTTACTCTTCTTGAAGGCAGTGCATTAAACGGTATTAGCAATAAACCGTTTTATGCAATACACCATATGAGCCAGTTCGGACGCACGTATTCGCTCTATTGCCGAGAGCACACCGCGAGGAAGTTACCGTAAAATAATCACAAATAATATTTATTGACAAATGCTCCATGTTTTTATTTATTTATTTACATGATTATTTACATGATCATTTACATTAGTACATTACCGACAACAGTGGTGACGCAGATCGTAAGCCCGCGTGTGTGACACAAGTTGTATCACAGAATATTCGAGAACCAGGGAACAGTACTTCTCAATATAAAAAAATAAAAATCAGAATACAATTTAACAGATTGTAAACACCTATACATTTTTAAATAAAATAGTTATATCTAAAAATACAAAAGTACCCATATTGCCTCGAAATTGCTGAGTTCGAATTATTCGTAGCTCAGAACGATTGAATTTGCCTGTTCTTTACACACGCCAAATAAATTACCTGTGAAGTTCAAGCCTAAATATTCATTCGCGAGTCTATTTTTTTTTCTTTTTCTGCCTTTTTGTGCGAAATGCCGCTACGCAGGTTACAACGATGTTAGCCATTGGGATCAAAGATCGCAGTTGTAGACATAGAATGGATCACGTACGGCGGCGAGAGTCTTTTTTAGATGACTTAGACAGGACCAGTGCGTGCACTTTTTGCAAGTAGAGCATTCTATCCATGTCGTTTCTCTCCGAATTTCAACTTGACCGCAACGAAGGCAATGTTTGGAGGTATTCAATGATTTGAACACGCAGTCTCTCTGTAAGTTTTCACTCAGGACATTCGGTTTTACGTCTGCGATGTGACTAATATGATTGCCCAAAATCTCGCGAATGTACTGGATAACCAAATACCGCAATTATAACCGTCATTCTGGTGAGGATATACGCACCGTTTGTGTATCCAATTAATACGCGGTTTCGTGAAAGCCCTTTTGCATCACGTGTCAAAGCCTTTTGCATAACCTTCGACTTCATTTGGCTCGTAAACGGGGCTTGGGTCAAAGAAGTATATACTTGTTTTACGTAAAAAAGCGTAAAAAAGGACTCAATGATTTCCGTTTTTGTTGAATGTAATGAAAATTGCCGATTTTCCTGTTCACTCCATTGCTAAATTATCAAAAAATTTTCGTACTCGCGTTCCATAATAATGGAACCTACTTCCGCTTTGACGTACGCAATAACCGAGCATTGTGAAGACTTCACAATGTATATACTCGCGCAGTATTCGATCCTGAAGTTTGAAAGCCAACTCTGACGAAAAAGTTTGGCATAGTTTTGACCGTAGAGATAAACGAAGCTACTGTCTTCGATAACATTCTTCGTGAACGCTACAAAATACATGCGAAGTGCTTTTGGCGCGTAGTAATAACCCCGATTTCTTATCGTGCCGTTATCGTCCCGCTGTAAGTTTGTCGATTGACTGGTCTTCGTGATCAACTTTCGTATTTTATTCCCGTCTTCGTAAGAACGCTTCTTTTTCTTCAACGGGACTTTCGAGTTACGCCAATATTCTTCCGACTTGTCATCGTCAGTTTCCTTCACTCGTATCCTTTTTCTGCGAAAATTCACGATCGGTTTCGGGAGGCGAATTTCTTTATACGAAGCCACAGTTTTATCGTATATCGTATCGATGAATCGTCCAGCCTGAACAGCTATGTTGATCCCACACGTCGAGTTCTTGGTTACTTTAAAATAATTTTCGACTGAGGTATTCGTGAAGTGACTCTTACCGGTTTTTAATAAAACAGTCCACACAGGAGCCAGTGGTATCAATTTCGAGATGAAATAGTCAGCCAAGATGGCGGATTTGAACTCGTTGTCACCTGCTTATTCATCAATTTAATTTGGCGTTTGTTTTGTCATCGCGAAAATCGAAAGTATTCTCTTGTAAAACGGACTCGATTCATAGACCGAAGTGGTAGGCTTTTCGATTTCGGCTACGTCAGTGGAACTCGCGTCGTTCATCTCTACTTCGTCACGCGTATATTCTGAAGATGCAAGTTTCTGTAGAGCGCCCGAGAATTCGGATCCTGCTCCGAGGAAACAGCAAAATTTGCAAAAACGCTTCGACCCTCTCGACGAACACTGCCAGATATGGCATACGACTGATAAGTCGTATGAACCAAAGCAGCCATTGCTTCCAATATAACCACTGTGGCAGTTTCATTGATCTTGGTCGTCTCAGCAAAACGCGAAAGCATTTTCATGAAGTGGACATAGCATGTCTGCAATGTGTCGGCTAAAGAATAGCGCAGCATATCACGTCGTATGTTATGATGAGATACTCGCTCACGCTACACTTATTCCAAGTGCCCATAATAGCGTTCATGCTCGCCCATGAAGAACCTGTAATAACGGCCTTAAAGAATGGCAATTTAACCCCGTCTTCGACACACAGATTCTGGCAAAATGCAAGGCAACCGCTAATGGAGGAACTAGTCTGATCGTTCGTGATCATTTCGAGCACAGGAAAGATTTTTTTTATTGACGACGCCAGCGTTAAAATAAATCCTTTTCGACTGGTCATAAGGCTTTCTGACTACTGAACCGGCCGAATCAAAGTAGAGTATCGAATCGTGATGGCATTTCAGAAACTCGACCTGTTTGGCTAGTCCAAAATAAATCATGAATGGCGTGGAGAACTTGTGAATGTAAGGATGTTCATTATTTGCGCGTACAATTTTCTGTACAATATCCACCGTGTCATCCGCATCGCAATCATTCCTACCCAATGCCTTGAACCTTGCTTTTTGCAGCAATTCAAGTGAATGGCAGGATTGATAGTTTCCTTGCTCGATAGCTAATATTTCGTCTAAATCGTTCACCTGCTTTGCATGAATGACGCTGGACATTACGTTCGCGTTATACCTGCTCTCGTTCAGCACCACGCAGTTGATACGCGAGAGGTATCGTATGCTGCGATTTTGAGCCCGTGCAACTCACTTCTATTTTTGTCTTCGAACGAATAACTTTTCCTTTGAATTTGAACTTTAGTTTGCATTCGGGTTGCCTACACGAAGCATAGCCCCGAACGTTCTGACCTTTTTGGCACATATAAATCTTTCGAAGCGCATACATGTGATCTTCAGCTCAGTTGGAAAAACCTTGCGAAGATACGCATGATATAAATCCGACGAGAATTCCCTATTTTTGGCCATTATCGTATTCGACGAAACTTGTATAGAACCAATAGGATGGTAGTTAGTTTTTTCCCGGTTTGCGATTGGTTTTATCGCCGGCGATTCGTTCAAACGGTGATCGGATTTACCTTCCGGTTCCGGTGTCATAGACAAGCTTTTCATTCAACTCAATAGCCGTTCCGGTTCACAGTCTGGTATAAGGTTTTCCGGATCCGGCGATTTAGCAATCTCAACCTGCGGTTTCTTTAAGATGCGTTTCTTTATACTTTCAGCGAATCCATTGCGGTTGTAGCTCTAGTAAAAATATAGAATTACGTGGAATTCCTTAATCGCTGTTTTGTGTACTCCTAAGTACTTGCATATTTTTAGCAATAACGGCCGAGATGTAGGGCCGTTAGAAAGCTCTTCAATATTTTGAACACAATGCACAATGGCATTGAAGGCAATATTACTGTCGAAAGGCATTCCATGCGTATTTGAAAGTATCTCAATGAACTATTAATCATCCCTGTCGCCGATAATGTGATACAGCCAGAGTAACGTTTCTAAGGAACGTTACTAATGGTATCTAGCAATATAGCGAACAATCGAAAAATCCCTGTTTTCGACTGGTTGCTGTGACAGTAGAATTGTCGACGCTCTGATTACTTCATAGGCGAAGATAATGACGGCACTATAAGTGGGTGTCCGCATTGCTGTATACGTGAAAAAAACTGCTGTCGTGGGTTGAATCTCGAACGCGTACTCAACAGCTTTCCAAAGACACGAATTTTCTCGTACATTTTTTTATATTGATGAAACTTTATTGATTTATTAAAATGACTTGTTTGATATATTGTAGCTAATGCTTAAATTGTATAACTAGTCAAGTGCTCGGAGCAACTCGCGCAGCGCTTAGAGCAGCCGTTACTGTAGAGCGTAGGGTAGCCCCGGATTTAGCGCTTAAAGTTGCGAACAAAGTTATAAAAGAAAAAATAAAAGTAGGAGAACAAACTAATATCTTAAAATCCGAATCTCCGTACAGTTTCATAAATGATTGAACTGTTTCATGTTTTTCGTAAATAACTTCTCAGGTGACTCTAGGATCTGGCAAGAGCCTCCGTAATGCTGATTCGTTCCATAATCGGCAAAACCGAAGAATCGCATTTGAAAAACGCGATCTCATCGTTTCGTTGAAAACCACAGCCGGTTGAGCGTAGGTTTTTCCATTTAGTTCATAGACCACATCACCGAGATTTGTTTTACCGCCCACGTCCCGTTACTGCCTACGTGCTGCTGCGAACGATGGTAAGCAACTCATAACAAATCCTGGTACCAGTGGTAGAGGCACCGGATTTAGTGGTCACAGTCCAACACAACCGGCGCCTAAAAGGTTCGGGCTCGATTCCACTAGGTGGAAATGGTTTTTTCGTCAAGAGCAGCGCCTCAGGTATATTTAGATTTCCAGATAATTTATGGGCAATGGCAGTTTTATTTCATAACAACGAAGATGAGTTTGACGTCTATTAAAAGTGGTTTCAATATTATAAATTGAATGATAATAAAGTGCGGCACCGATTTTGGTAATCAGCGTGCTACTCCAGTACCACCGGCGACCAGGAGCTTCGGACTCGATTCTCACTGGATGGAAATGGTTTTGAAGTCAAGTGCAATGCCTCGGCTACATCTAGATTTCCCGGATAATTTATCGACCATGGTTTTTTTTTAAGAACGGAGATAAGATTGCCTTCCATTAAAAAAGGATTCTACATGAATCATAATAAAATGTGCGAACAATATTTGTTAGCATTAACATCTGAAGATTCGACAAATTCGATCGTTGCTGGCTCCTTTTTGCACGAAATGCGAGCGATTTCGTCACCGACGATCACGAGGTCTGTACCACGTTGGTTCGATGAAAACGTCCGGGAGATCTATAACGGTGAACCCTCGGCGAACATTAACAGAAGCGATAAAGCCCCCGGGCATCTTAACGCCCGCAGCTCGCATGCATGACTCGTTTGTTGCTGTAAGAATCCAAGAACCGCGGATAGTCACGAGTGCAGCAGCCCGATCTGTATTTTCCGTGTGAAAGCATTCGCGCCTTAAGCAAGGATCTCAAGGACGCTTCAGTTACCGTGTATTACAGTAACCCATATATCTGGGAACACTCTCGGCTCTGCATCGAGACGTCTAATCAACTCCGATCTGCATTACATGGTTTGCTAGCAAAAAAATACAGAAAAATTGCATTATTGTCGAAAGAATCTCCAAGATAGCCGTACACCTTCTTTTGTTTTTCTTACGAACGTCAGTGATTCTTGGGTATTTATTATCGAAATTAGTGAGTATGAGTGATTGTCAAGATTTAATCGTCAGCAGGAAAAAGAACCTTTGATTTTTTTATACCGTCGCCATTATTATTTATTTTGGTGTTCCATTTCCACAGTATACACTTTTTAAGGTTTTTAGGAAACCTCATTCCGATTCCCTCCTAGCACTCCTTACCCGCACTCAACTAAGCTACCTAACTTAGTTAAAGTGTACCGCATTTGCCGCGGATACGGGGAAACTACGAAAAACCCGTGGTGGTACAGACGGCCATATTCTAGTGATACTCCAGTATTTTTGCACTTGAGTAAAATGCAGGAACACGAAAGTCTCGGAAGAAAAAGAAGCCTCCCGCTCAACGATCGATGCGCGAGCTAGCGCACCGCTAAGCGATCACCCATCCATGTACTGACCGCGAACGAATCTGCTTGACTTGGGTATCACCAGAACCGTGCGCTTTTTTTATAGATGTTTATTGTGATGAGCGAATACTGATACATTTTTTAATGGTTACAGAAACAAGTAATAAAATACCAAACTCGATAATGAGGGAAAGCACTTGGCTGCAGGCTTACAGCGCACGTGTTTACATTACATTACATTATTGTTGCCGATTAGTGGTGCTTATTTTTTATCATTTATAGGTTAGATAGATAGCTCTATTAGGAGCTTGCAGGAGCTGGACTTACATTAAAGCGTTTTGCATGGGCAAAAAGGTTTCGCTAAAAGAAAAAAACCCTTCAACGGTATCGTATTTTGAAGCCCCTTCAATCGTACACCGTTCAATCGTACACTCCTTCATCCATACCGAAATAAATTATACAACCGCAAAAAATTTTACATAATTTCACAACTTCGTTCAAGTGTACACCGCAAATATCTTACACTTAACCAATGCTCGGATAAAAAATGTACACCACCATTTCCTTACACCACAAAAAGTGTAGGTATTCAATATGTTACACATTAGTAAGTTTGCACCATTTCATTGTAACACTTGCCAAACCTTGCAAGTTTAAAACGTTACACATTCAATACACTTCACGTGCGTACGCTTACACGCGTGCAACCTTACACCGACGGAGAGGCTTTCGAGAGGGGCGTTGGATGAGCTCCACTGTTATTCTACATGCAAGACGAACCACATGGCGAGTTACCGGCTGCCGGGTTGCGATCGTAGTCAACAGTCGTTTCATCTTACCTACAAAATAACAAATGCGTTCGTCCAACGTCCCACTCGGAAGCCGTCTTTCCTCTCCGTCGGTGTAAGGTTGCTCGCGTGTAAGCTTACGCATGTGGAGTATAATGCACGTGTAACGTTCTAAAGTTGTAAGGTTTTGCAAGTGTTACAATGAACTGGTGGGAATTTACTAACGTGTAACATATTAAATACGGAAACTTTGTGTGGTGTAAGGAAATGGCACTATACAGTTTTTGATCCGAGGGTTGGGCAAGTGTAAGATATTTGCGGTGTACACTTGAACGAAGTTGTGAACTTATGTAGCATTTTGTGCGGTGTACGATTTATTTCCGTAAGAATGAACGAGTGTACAATTGAACCCTGAACGATTGGAGGCGCCTCCTTATTTTCTTTTTAAAGAACTTAAATACTAAATTAAACCTACAGTAGAACCTCGATTATCCGAACACCCATTATCCAAACCCTCTGTTATCCGAACCATCGCTGATTCGAATAAAGTTTCTACTATCCGAACTATTGTGCGAAATTCTCGTATTCTTACATTGTTGCCCGCTACAAACAGGCCAATTCAAGAACGCTCGAGCTCGGATACTTACACAGCACTACCGTAAATGCACGTACCCAGATAGACAAGCGCCATGAAAAGTAGCAATATTGGCGCGATATTTGCGATATGTGCGGCACATGTCACGATTATTGCATCAACTGCTACTTTTCGTGGCGTTTGTCGATCAGGGTAAGTCGTACGCGCAGTATTTATTAGTTTCTCAGCCGAGCTAATACACGTATTCAAAATTTATTTCCGTTAATCTACACTGAGAGAAGGATCTAGTGAAAGTTACCGATCATCTAAGAAAAATTACCATAGCACATAGTAGGAGGACGCCAGCGCGCCACCTATGGCAGAAAGTCTCCGATTATCCAAGAATTTTTACCATAATATCTAAGAAAAATTCTTCCGGTACTTCCTACCATAGGTGGCGCCCTAGCGTCCTACTATTATGTGCTATGGTAATATCTCTCAAGCGACGTAGTAATATTTACTAGATCCTTCCCTCAGTGTACTGGTCTCGTAGTTTAGTGCGTTATGGATTCAACGTCCGGTCCTTCGACTTCTAAGCGTAAGCATAATATACTTACGGTGGAAAACTAATTAGAAACCCTTTCAAAACTCGATAAGGGAGAGACCAGCATATTGTTAGCGCGCTCGTATGATGTTTGCAAGTCAACGACCCCTGACATTAAAAAAAATTGGCTACGAAAAAACGTACAACTCTCTTACGTCAAACGAAAATTGTGGATTTCGTGATGAAGGTTTGAAGTTACCGTTGAATATCAAAATGAATTAATAATAATTAATAATAATTAATAATAATTAATAATAATTAATAATAATTAATAATAATTAATAACAATTAATAATAATTAATAATAATTAATAATAATTAATAATAATATCGCACCCCTAGAACAACAGTGTAACATCTCTTATGGGATTACCATATAAGATGTCACACTGTTGTTCTGAAGGTGCGATATATGGGTACTGTAATTTTTTCGATATGTATCGCGGTATATCGCTTAATACAGCTTCATTGTTGTGTTTCCGAATGTTCGTTAATCCGAACGAGCTCCGGTCGCAATTGGTTCAGATAATCGAGGTACTACTGTATTTACTAAAGGGAAGAAACATATCTATATATGGTATATACAGATGGACTTATATCCTACCGTCTAGATTGCTATATGGATTTATGAATCTGGCATACATCTAGCTATTAAATGTCTCGCTCGTACTCAGCCATTATTTTGGAGCAGTTTTCGCTCTCTTAACTCTCCTGTGTGTGAAGAGTCTAAATCAACCCACCAGTATTTTCTACATTTGAGTCTGTGGAAGTCCCAGAGCCGTGCGCCAACCGTGCATCCACCGGTGTCGACATTATTATTTTTTTTTCTTTCTCGCGGAACTACGGAGCGCCGCTGCATGCATACATGCATGCCGAACCTTTCACGGACCTAAATAATAATATAAAAAAAGAGGGGAAAAAAACACTGAGATTATAATATGAATGCTACAATTCATTCGGCATCGCGAATTCTCGCGTATGCAACAGCTGTGCTACGCTGTTAGTTTCCACATAGCGAGCGCGGTGAGAATCAGACCTCGTGATCTGACTCCCCTCTGAGAACCGCACAACGTGGCCTTGCCAAGGTAATATTAAGGCGTTGCTAATAATATCCGATGCACGATTCATCGATTTTTCGAGGATCGTGGAATCTTCGCGATTCTTCGTTGCCGACAAAACGGGAACAAAACGGGGACAATTTGTACTGAAATAATTTTTTTATTTTCGTGCGAGAAAGAACTATCGAAGCGGCGAAACTTTCTCCGTTAACTCAGACGCCGTCGCCGCATTCTTTCCGCTTTTATTCTTTTTTATTTCCGATCAAATCCAACAACCGTGAGACTCGCGAACCTACGGACGAACGACGTTGCGGGGTCGTACGAATGACCGGCGTACCAGAGCAAACGATCCCGGACGGAGACGCATGATGGAACATGGGAATGAGCGACTCGGCAACGAATTTGTAAGCTACAACATGAAATCATCCTCGCGAGGTACAATAAGTATGCGTTAGGTTACATCGTTTTATTTTCCATAAAAGTTCCTGTTATGGGAATAAAATTTTTTTTAACTTTACGTTCTTCTGTGCACAAAAAAAAAATCGAGTGTGAGTTGATTATTTCGTGTGCATTTTTCGAGCTTATTTATACTTCTCTCAAAAACTATGTTGGCTCCAGGAAAACATTTTTCTGAACCACAATGTTACGGTACTATTTTTTTAATTTTTATTATAGGTACTATATATTGCCCCATTAATTCACGCCAATAAGAAATACGACGAGAAAGTCATGAGTCTCGATTACGCTCGCAATATTTTTTTTCTTGACGGAAAGCTAAAAAAAAACTACTGAAGACAGTAGATTTTGTTCCGGACGCGAAGTCACCGCAAAGAATGAACCGGCCCCAATATGTCATCCGCTAATTAATTTCTTCTTGTCTCGATAATGTATTGAAGGCGCGATCGACCAGTGTTCTCTTATTAGGCAAGGCGAAAACGCCCAAAGCATTTTAGTTTCGTCATGCAGAGTTCGGAGAACGACCGATGTATACAGTTATACAAAAGAGTCTCCGGAGCAAGGCGCGAGCCCGATGTGACGTTAACTAATAATTAATTCGTATTGGAACATCGTCTGTTAATAACAATAATTTAATACGGGATACTTGATGAGAGAGGTTTTGCGAATCCAACATATGATCCATCCTGTAATGTCTATATACTATAACAAGATCACAAGAAACGCTCCGCGCAGCGATCAGAATTCTGAGATAAATGTTATACGCCGATCTCTAATGCACGCGCGCGCGTATCATCAGCTAAGCTTCGTTGGCCAAGTTTCCTGAGAGCACCCGTGAGTGAACCGATTTTGTACGAGAAATGATTGAAAGTTTCCCACAGAGGCTCCAAGACGAGAGTCAATATAATTTATTCCATACACGTAGTACGCTTTGTAATTAATGTGAGCGATATCTGCAGACTTCGTTTGTAGCTTCGGGGATCTGATCAGCGCGCATACACGCGCTGTAACTTAATCGCCGACAAACACCGGGATTACGAAAATTACAAAAATTAACGGCCAGGGTCGAGTTATACATGTTCTACCATTCTTGCAAAAACTTACTGCATTATCGTTTTTAAGTTATATTGTCATATTTAAAACACATTGCGTTACTCAAATCGAAAGGTCGCACTTTATGTGTGGAAATATATGAAACACGTCTTTCTGATTTTAGTCACGGAAGATGCTATAGTTAATTTAAAAATTGAGGATTCACATATTTTTTTAGTTTTTTTAATTATTATTATTTTTACTTAAATCTGCGGTCCACATTTGTAGAATCCACATTTTGTATAAATTTGACAAGCCATTTATTAAGAATAATAGAAAATAGACCGTCACTTCGGCGTGTTTCGAACGATTTATATGCATTTGGTTTTGATCTCCTTACAGATGGGCGGCGCCGGAAATTGTTCTACAAGAACTTCTCGCATACTCGTTTGACCGGCCGACTCGGTAAAAAATGAATTATCGGCGGAATTATAAACTGCATTGCAATAAGTATGTCAGGGCGCGAACCGAAAGCAGACACAATCATTCGTTCCGTGGAAAAAAAATTCGACGTCTTGCCATCGGTTCTACAGTGTAATTCGTACCGTGAACATGTGACAACGGTTATTAATTTTAACGGACCTGTTGGATCCAACGATTCACCCATCTATCGTGTCACATAGCAATCAAAACAATTTTACTCGAATACCACGTACGCACTTGTAAACTCACGTACGACACGTATCCGAATATGTCGATGCGCCCATTGCCATCAGTCGCGTCCCGTAACAATATTATTAAACATCCGCATGTAATTTTAAAGGACACTAATAATACACGCAGCGTCGAAAAATTACGGCGAGTTACGTCGTTCTCAATCGACAAGTGCATTCATTCAATAAATCACTATCCAACCCCTATTACATAAAACCAACCATCCGCACGATATAATGACAGTGATGAGTAAAATGATAATTGCCAGTTGAGACCAATTAATTGATCTCAGAGCAGGTGTCGGAATTTTAGAATTTTATAATTGTGTATTCGTGCCGTGAGAAAGCAATCGATATGTTTTCCCTTAAAAAATCCTCTGTGCCTATAATGATTGAAACGAACCGGAAAACATAAGTTAAAGTAAGTCAAATAAAATCATACCATCTTCCCATTCTACAGGAAACGTTACTTCCGGTTTGAAGAATCTAATTTTCGATTTTTTTTCTCATCCCTGGTCGAAATGCCTGAGGAATTATCTTGCTGCGTAAACGGACGTCATACGCGTATTATGTCAGCACCTGGTGACCCAGCCATTTACTTTCATTGTACACAACTATAGGTGGCGTTCCTGATTTCGCATATGTGTGAGTGTGTGAATTGCGTAAATCGGGGCCGATTACGTTATACCGAAACTCGATCGTCTGTATCGTGAGAACTGTATACGTAGGTATACAACGAACGATACTATATGCATGTCTATAAACCGAGGATTGACTGCTTCGGGTTAAAAACTTTGCCCTGGAAGAAAATATAGTTAAACAGTGAAAGCAGTTCGAAACCTTGGCATTCTTACCGATTATATGCTGGACCACCGAAATGTGTGTACCTCAAGATTACTCGGAGCTATATACTTTATATACACCGACAGAACACTCCTTCGGCCAGCCCAGGAACCCCAACAACTGTGCTGATTATATTTTTTGATGTTAAATGATCGGACGGTATAGTTATTTATTAATAATACCGTTCGAACTTTTTTCGCTCGCCCGACAGTGAACGGCGCTTGTAATGGGGGCAAAACAGCCACCCCAGCTACAATGTTTGGCGTCAACATGATTGATCGTCACGGCGACTCACACAAGCCAAGTCCTTCACAAACCGTCCTTTTGCCTCGATACGCAGGTTATTTATATGGACACCACCAAGTTTTTTGGCGTGTTACCTATTTAGCTCCCCTATCCGTTTTCACCGTAGCTCTCCCTCCTCGATACCCGATAGGTAATCATGCGTAGTAACAGTACAACACATAATATAAAACCGTTATGTTGGGAGGAAATGTATCGAAGCAGCGAAAGGAGGTTGGATCCTTGAAATTTTTTGCGACTGCGTGCTGGACCGTCAAAATGCGTAGGCCTAAATGAATTAATAGTTCGAACAACTGGACTTCGGGCTGTATGTGGGACGTTTCGCGTATGTGCAAACTATCACTACTATGCACTATCAAAAATAATCGTTGTATCAATGAGAACAAGAATTGATTTTCGTCGACTGCACGAATGTGCATTCGTAATAATAATTTACAACCGATAATTTAAACAATAACAATAGTAATTAGTTGGGAATGGAAAGAGACCCAGTCTTCTTTTAATTGAATTAGTTATGTAAATTTTTTATTTCATAGACATAATGAATAAACTATATTATTTGCGGAGTAAATAAATTATTTTTATATGACCGACTCTACATATACACTATTTATCCATTTGGGTTAACAATTTATTTTATTTTGCCGCGAAAAGAGTTTTATGGTCAAAGCAACAAAAAAAAGAAATATGTTATATTCGTTCGTTTATTGAATTATTGTCTATAAAAATTGGATGTGCCATGTGTTAACCATTCTGCAGTATTACACAAAAACCCAAAGGCATATGTAAGTAGAGAATTTGTTGAAAGAATGCCTGGTCGAGAGATGAAGAAGGGAAAGGCTTTGCATCCTGCGAGTCTGTCAGCAACAGGGAAGGTTGCACTGTCGAGTGGAGAGGAGTGGAATCTCCTTTAAGTAGGTCAGTTTCTCGCAGGTCTCGTGATACCATTTTTCACCAATCATCGTACACATCTAACTCCACCAGCGGCTGAGCTGTCGGCTAAGGTGTCGTCTGGCCTGTCGGCTGGCCTGTCGGCTGGCCTGTCGGCTGGCCTGTCGGCTGGCCTGTCGGCTGGCCTGTCGGCTGGCCTGTCGGCTGGCCTGTCGGCTG
>JAPYZD010000797.1:0-34080 GCA_030522725.1 Ichneumoninae sp. B BG-2022a
ACATAAAGGAAACGAATAACATTTTGGGATCATTATTATGGATGAACAATCTTATCAGCATCTTCCATATGCTTGATTTTTTTCAGATTTTTATCCGATTGAGAAGTGTTTGTAATTCTCATTTATTCCTCTCAAACTTAAGCGGCGTCAGTCATTGCACTAGTACTACATTAATTCGAAATTAATTAAGTATTAAGAAAATCTCATTGCAACGAGTAGAAAACTAGCGTTAATGTTCAATAGTTTTAACGAATTGGGTCTCCGACCATAGATTTGAAATTAAAATTCGTGAAAACTTCGCTTGATAAAGTAGCTACTCAAGAATCGCGTAAATTCATTCTCGTTCGAAGGTTGCAGCTAAGTTACCATTAGTCCGTTTTGATGTAATGTGAAATTTTGTATAAGTGTTGATAAAACGGTCTTAGAAAGACTACTTAAATCCGAGCGTCGACACTTGAATTTATGCGCTCCGAAATGAAGTGATATATGTAGCAATTAAAGCGTCACTGGTCTCTCGGATCGTTAGCCCTTTTTGATATGCGAGCGCGGGAGCAAACACATTATCGCTCGGCTTACTTCACGTCATTTCCTGCCCCGAGTAATTTTCTCGCGGACGAGGGCTTCGGTGATGTGTCAGACGCGATCTCTACACCCATTCACAATATATTTGTTGACTTATTTAGTCTAATCTTCGAAGCTCGATCGGTCGAGCTGCAATTTGCCGGGAAAATGGTCTTCTATAAGTGACTGCTCGATAAGGACAGTGAGAAAAAAAAGTCGAGAGGTACTCTCCGAGATTGTACAGTGACTAGTTGAGTGCCTCACTATCGCGGCACCGTCGATTTCGTATTAAATATACTTCATCGTTATAACGGTATTTTTTTTCTCTTTGTCATTGCAGACCGGCGAGAGACTCTTCGTCGGCGCGCCTGGTAGCTGGTACTGGCAAGGTGAGATATTTTATTTATTTATTTTTCGATGAATCAGGAAAATTTACAATTAGAACGAAGCAGAGGACTCGCGCTAAAAAAATATATATACAATAAATATGTGACGTTTGAGCACCGAAAAGACTCAATAATTGGGAAATTGCGAAGAAATAATAATAGGAATATACCGCTCGCCCCTCGTCGCGGACGGATATCGATTTGGGGAAATTCGATATTTACTTCCAGTGACGTAACATTGGTTCGAAAAAAAAATTAATAAAAATATAAGTTTATCTTGGGGATGATTAAGCATGAGACTCGATAAGGACGTTATTTATCGTCAAACACAAATATTATTTGTGCAACGTTTCAGTAGTCCTGAAGCGCTGGACGTGACAAATATATTAGAAATATATCAAATTCGCCGGATTTATATCATAAATATATCAACCGCACAAATTGCTGCATATTTTTTTGGAGAAAATATATTTAATATATTATCAGATATACATTTTTAAAAGCCGCAAATCTTTTTCGTATGGAGATTGGTCGAAACGTTCCAATTCGCGCTTCTCTTTACGTACAAACTCTGCGAAATAAGTGAGACTAGTGTCTCGTTTCGAGTTATCGAGCTCATATCGCAGGATGTCTGGCGAAACCGATAATGGATTCGGGAAAAGTGTTGTCGACAGCAAAAACCCAAAAAAAAAATAAAGCTAAATTACAGATATTTTTGTATTGTAATTATTACAGGTCAGATGTATTCGATTCCGAGACGTTCAAAAGTATTCCCGTTTGTGCCGCCCCGCACCGAGCAATTCGGTGTATATGCAGGTACCATGTGAACATCGAGGCGACCCTATTGTAATACGCCAGAGCCGATACCCACAGCCCACCAACCCCCTTAATCGCAACTACTTGCAAAAAAAAAAAAGATTAAAAAAATGTTACCAATCTTTACGCCATATTAACACGTTGTGTTGCATCTATAGATCGGATGACCTTATAGACAAAAAAATCACTAGGGTTTAAAAGTACTGAAGTGAGTGAGAGTGCGGATCATGGGTGATCCGCCAGAATAAACGTACGATACTCATGCTCTACACTCTAAAAATACACTCTAAAAATTAATACCCTGACATGTATTTATTTATCCGCCCCCCTTGACACCCGCTTGGCAGTGCTGCTAATTATTTATTAATAATATTTTATCTAGTTTTTCTTTCTTTTGTTTTTAATCACCATTATTAACTGGTTACCCGCTAATCAATAACGGTAATTAATATCGCTGTTGAGATAATTATTTCACCAGTAGTTTGTTCGTCAAGTATGTTTTGACATTTTTTATTTTTTATATGTAGTTTGTTGGTCAAGCGAACAATTAATTCGTAAGCGTTTAACTCTGCCAGCTGGTGATTCGAGGGTGGTCATGTCTAACAGGTGTGGGCCAGCTTTTTACAGCTTCTCGTTTGCAGTCCGTGTCGCAGTTATAATCAACAACAGTCGCCGCTGGCTAGCGAGTTTAATATTAATTTCATTAGAATTTTACGCAGCGTATGAATTTTAATTTAAAACCCATTATTAAAAAGCTCTCTCGTAACGAATAGCTCGCTTTTCGACGTTTTCCCTCGGACAGGGAGACTCGAGTCTCTTCCACGGGGGGAATTGTCGAATATTAATAGAGCTTAGTACAGTTGGAACTCGATTCTGGAGACAAATCGTCGCCGTGCACAAACACGAAGTTTCTATAGTCGAGTTCGAACTGTTAATATCATCGCACCGAAAATAATAAATGCCGAAATAATATTAATACGAACAGCACATACAATGCTTGAACGCTAGATTAAAAACAGAAAGAATAGCAAATTCATTTACGTAATACAAAGATAATAGAACGAATATAATTTATTTCGATAAATATTTACATGATTTTTTTTTTATCCGCAGGTCAAATTTACACACAGAAGAATCGTGGCAAAGTGATGTTCACGAAAGAAGCTACGAGCGCCCAAGACGACACGTACTTGGGATACTCCATGGCCACTGGAGATTTTTCTGGGACTGGAGAGATTGGGACTGCTGTGGGGAATCCCCGAGGTGCTGAACTTCGCGGGCAGGTAACACAATTTTTTTTACTTCCTTATTTATAATTATTATCTGATATATGTTGGAAAATTTCGATTCACTTTGCCAATTTCAGTTAAAGGTTCTTGACAATAAATTTTGCGGTAAATTTTGACCTTTCAATTTCATGAGATGTAGACATTCTTTAGGTTGCGAAAAAAGCAGCAATGTAATTTGCACATGGCTTCTCCATTGGTTACAATTTCTCATATGGCTTCCTCTATGAGGAACTCAAAATCGATCAACGAATTTTCTCATAGAGAAAGTTATGCGAAAAATTGTAATAAATGCGGAAGTCATGTGTAAATTACTTTGCACTTTCTTTGAAAAAGATTATATCTTACGCTAGGTAACGCTTATCGCTGCGAACGAAATTGCGGAAAATATTTGGAAAAAGTACTTGAGAAATACTTCAAGTATTTGTCGTAGTTTGTACTTCAAGTATTTTTTGTACTTTGTCCAGCTCTGTTCCATTGTCAATAGCGAGGACGCGAGGTGCCCGAGCCAACCTGCTAGTATTATTACATTTAATAAAATATTATCCTGATCTTTAATATTTTCCCCGCCCAAATTCATTATCGATAGCTCATAGATTAATGCATCCTCAGGTTGTATTACTCTTCGAGGTACACGCTAGGTAACGCTTACCGCTGCGAACGAAATTGCGGAAAATATTTGGAAAAAGTACTTGAGAAATAGTTCAAGTATTTTTTGTACTTTGTCCAGCTCTGTTCCATTGTCAATAGCGAGGACGCGAGGTGCCCGAGCCAACCTGCTAGTATCATTACATTTAATAAAATATTATCCTGATCTTTAATATTTTCCCCGCCCAAATTCATTATCGATAGCTCATACATTAATGCATCCTCAGGTTGTATTACTCTTCGAGAACATGACGCACATCCAGAACATAGTAGGTGAGGACAACATGGGCAGTTATTTCGGCTACGCGCTGGCAGCCGGGGACCTCGACAACGACGGCTTGGACGACCTCATCGTCGGCGCGCCAATGTTTACGGTGCCCGATAATTCTGAGATGAACTTCGAGACTGGAAGAATTTACGTATACTACGGCAAGGGACCGAACAAATATACCGAATACGTCAAGAGGTTCGTTACTTGCTATTTCTTTCTGAGCTAAAAAAATCAATGCCAGGAAAAACAAAATCGAAGAAAGATAATCCACCGGTAAAGATATTGTTATCGGTGTTAAAAACATACAAAACAATTTTGGAGCGTGCAATGCTCCCAGACAGTTCTGAGTAAAAATTTGATTACTATCGAAATATTGATTTTCCTGGTTCTTTCTATATTTAAAAACATCAAAGATTTATCATGTCATTGATTTTCCTGTTTCTTTCTATATTTAAAAACATCAAAGCTTTATCATGTCATTAAAATATAAAAGGGATTCGTTTCCCGTCTATCGGTAAATAAATAAATTAAAAACCCAAATTTATTGTTTTTTTTTTGTTTCATAAGGGACGGCGAATCCAATCGAGGTCGCTTCGGCATGGCGATCGCATACCTTGGTGACATAGACCACGACGGCTACGGTGATTTCGCCGTCGGCGCCCCCTACGCTGGTCCCGAGGGTCGCGGTGCGGTCTACATCTACCAAGGCTCGCCGGACGGTCTTCTAGAAAAATATTCCCAAGTGATATACGGTCGAGACATCAGTACCAGCGTGCAGACGTTTGGTTTCTCGATCGCTGGAGGTCTCGACCTCGACGGCAACTTGTATCCGGACATGATAGTGGGCGCGTACGACTCGAGCAGAGCCATGTTCTTCCGATCTCGTCCGGTAATCAAGATGGTACCGCTGGACACATTCGTCCAGCTTGGTTCATCCACCAAGCTCGTGTCGCTCGACGACAAAAATTGCAAACTCTCCGACGGCACATGGGTCACCTGCCTGCAACTCAAGACATGCTTCAAGTACAACGGCGAGGGTGTACTGTCCAGATACAATTTCAACGTTCAATACGTTCTCGACTCGAAGAAAATGAAGAGTCCGAGAATGTGCTTCCTCGAGCACGAGGGTGAACACATCATGAATAAAACCATCGAGGCTTATCGAGATCAGCAATACTGTCGCACCGTCAAGGTCGGTGGATTTCAATCCATTTCTCATCCCCAGCAGATTCAGTCTGGTGGTTTTGTGCAAAAAGTTTACGAAGCATTTTGACGAAACACACACACTTTTTTTTTCTGTTAGCACGTACCGAAAAAAGGTGTTGGTAATATTGGAAAAATGCGTCTTAATTATCGTGAATTATATCAGTTTTGAATACGTTTCTCATCCCCAACACACTCAATCTAGTGGTTTTATGCAAAAAATTTACGAAGCATTTTGACGAAACACACACACATTTTTTTTTTTCGGTTAGCACGTACCGAAAAAAGGTGTTGGTAATATTGGAAAAATGCGTCTTAATTATCGTGAATTATATCAGTTTTGAATACATTACGCATTTCGAAGGAACGGAGCTCTTGAATTAAAGTTTAATAGAGATTGTTATTATTTTCAGGTATACCTAGTGCCGAATATTCGCGACAAGCTCACCTCGTTAGACGCCGAGATGCGAATGGGTTTAGAGTCCGAGCGATGGCCGGACGACCGTCCGCGGAACGCGTCGTTGGCTCTTCGACCGATACTCGCGAGAACCTCGTCGAGGAAGGACTCCGTCGCTATATTGAAGAATTGCGGTGCCGACAACATCTGCACACCCGATCTTCAGTTGACTTGCAAGCCCAGCGTAACCAATTTCCTCATGGGGTCGGGTGAGAGGATCGAGCTCGAAGTCACTGTGCAGAATGCCTACGAGGACGCCTTCGAGGCGACTTACAATCTCATGCTGCCACCGGGTATCGACTACATAAAGATCGTCAGAATCGACAAAGCCGAAATTCCCGTTCAATGCTCGCCCCCGAAACAATCGAACAATTACACCCTCAAGTGCGACATCGGCAATCCATTGCCGAAACAAAGTCATGTTCACTTCAACGTGGTTCTCCAACCGACTGGAATACACGACGAGATGTCCACTTACGAATTCGAGATGGAAACGAATTCCTCGAACACCGAGCCCTTTTCTACCACCCACGACAACAAGCGACACATCTCTATAAATATTTGGGTGGACACCGAACTGCTCATCGAGGGCGAGAGCAAACCGAAAGAGGTGTATTACAATCCTGACAATTACACGTCAACGAACATATCGTCTGAGATCGAGTACGGTCCTGGTTTCGTTCACAATTACACGATACGCAATCGCGGACCCTCGAGGATCGAAGAGGCCGAAATCTTCCTCGTATGGCCGATAAAAACTCTCGCCGGAGACGATCTATTTTATCTCCTCGAGCAGCCTGAAACATCGGGAAACATAATCTGCGCCACTGCCAATTCCAACGCTCTGAGTCTCAAGCTGGACCAAAAAATTCGTAGCTGGCACGAGGGTTATTCTCCGATTCCTCCGTACAGCGCGCGCGATAAGCCACCGACGATCGACGAAGGACCCTCGAGAGGAGGCAGCAGTCGAGGAACTACCGGCGAAACGGGAGGAGGATTCGTCGCAACGAGTCACTCGACAAATTCAACTCGAAACGTAACTTACGGTGCGGATGGCTCGGAGATCATCGTAGAGGACGATTGGACGAACAACGGAGGAATAATTCAGTCGACGAACGTCTCGACTGTCGTTACGGAGGAGAGAGTGAGGACCAACCAGGGGGAAACGAGACGGCAGGAGCAGGAGAGAATCGCTTACGAAAGACGCAGAGAAGAGGAGCAGAGAAGGGCTTACGAGAAACGCCGACAAGAGGAGGAAGATGCGAAGCGCGTTAGGCAAAGACCACCTGAGTACGTCTATGGCACGGAAAGACACTTCGAGAACAGCGGAGGCTCCGCGATTCACGGCGTCTCGACCCACGGTTTTTCACACAGCGGAGGTCCCGTTCTCGCAACGGGAATGCGCACCGAAGATCGAATAAGCGGCGATCGCGAGGAAACGGTCGAAGGCACCGGTTTCGGCTTCCGAGTGCGCAACGTCACGGCCTCCCAAGATCTGGACAGAATTCTGAGCACCCTGACGAGGGACTCGGTCGGCTACGAAGTTTACAGCCGGGAGGGAAAAAAGTATCTCCAATTTTTGGGGAGATTCCGGATATCGGCCGATGGGAAGGAATACGTGGAGTTCAACGACGGCGCGATGTTCCCTCTGGAGAATCGTCACGGGGGCCAAAGTTACGCTGCGGCTAGAGACAACGTTCCGCTGGATCGGCAATTCAACAGGATCGAAGGTTTGATTATAATCACCGAAGATGGCAAAGGATTCGTTCAGCTGCATGACGGTCGAAGGTTTCCTCTTCAGGGTTCTTACAGCTACACGGAAGAGCGCACGTACACTAGAGGTGGCGGAGGACGCCAGGGAGGCTCGACCTTCTCCGCGAATTCGGAACATCACGAGACGACCGATTCTTACGGACAAGTGAACTCTTGGAGCGAAGAGTCCCACAATCGCGAGGAGTCTCACAATCGCGAAGAAGATTTCGGCAGGGAAGTCGAGAGGCACAACACGCGAACGCACGAGGAGCGTCGAACTTACGAGAGAAAACAAGGCTCTCGGGTTTACGGGCGTAACGAGGAGTTCGACGATACGTACAGCGACGATCCCGCGCAGTATCGTTCGGGAATTCGCAAGCGCGGCTCGAGATACCGACGCGAGGGCGACGCCGTCAGCGTCGAGGACTTCAGAAAATACGAGAAGCTTCACAGGCTTCACAAGAGAAACGCCGACGAGGGGTACAATGACGACGGCGAGATCAACGACGGGAGCGAACAGAACAGAGACATGCCGGTGGTGCCGATGTGCGAGGGTGTTCATTGCGTCAATTTACAATGCACCCTCGGGAGACTCGAGAAAGATGAGGAAGTCTGGATAAGCGCCAGGTACAGGGTTAAAGCGACGACGCTTCAGAAAATTGTTCGTCAGGAGGAGCTGAAAATTTCTACGCACCTCGTTTCCCGAGTAACAAAATTGCCGTTCGTTGGAAGACCCGCCAGTGATATCGTCAAGAACCAAGAGATCTATACGATATTGAAACCTAACGCTAAGACTCCGGAACCCGAACCCGTACCACTGTGGATAGTCGTATTGTCCGCCTGCGCTGGAGTCATCATCCTTCTTCTGCTCATCTTCCTGTTGCACAAGGTAAATACTTTTCTTGATTTTTCTTCCTCACCTGATGAAAATTTTTCTTTGACAATTTGTCTGGAAAACTATAACGGGACTTACAATTTTTGAGCGATCAGGCTAAAAAGTTTTACACAAAGGGACTATTATCCATCGATGATCTCTATTTAATTTGGCGAGGATCGATCAAACCGTTCAAATTTTTTGGAATTGTGAATATTTTTTTAATCTTACGAAAAATGTGTATTTTCCAAATCAATCTTACGGAAAATTGTGGATGTGCAAAAATGAGTGACTTTTTGTATTTTCGAACAGCCATATTTTTCAAAAGTGATTTTTTTTACAATATTGGTAAATCGCGGTTAGGAAAATATGAGATAACAATGTTTTGTTTTTGCTTTACAGTGCGGCTTCTTCAAAAGAAATAGGCCGACAGACGCGCCCGAGAGACAACCGCTGAACAGAAACGGTCATTTCCACGGCGACGATCATCTCTAAATTTCCTCGAGTGTCTGCGATTCTCTTTTTCATTCGCGAAAAACGTCACGACGTGCCTTGAATTTCGTGCGAGAAATAAGCCAAGGATATGAAAAATTTGACGCTGATAACAGACTTAGTTATTATTACTACTATTTTTTTTCATTGAGCTGAAAGGTGCCAGCGAGTGACGATAAACTGTTGAGATAGCTGAAATACCGATGGAGGGATGTTGTCAATTCTACGGTAGTCTAATTAACACGCGCGACGAGAGAACAAAAAAAAATTAACGATTTTACACAAGTTAAAATTCCTATCCAGGGCAACGCAATCACTTTCTCTTATCATTTTACACACTTGTTACTGCCAATGAATACTCCTTCCAGCTCCTGCAGCTCGATTTTACAAGTTTCTAGTCAGAAACGTTTTTTTTTTGTTTCTACTTAAGCTGCGCATCATTATGAAATTCTTATTCACTATTGTTGCGTGTATATATATATTATAACTATTATATCTTTTGTACTTGTTAGCTGTGGGAGCATGCGACGAAATGCGATGCGATTGGAACTTTTGGCGAGCTCCTGGTCAGAACAAGACCTCGAGCCTCGTTACAAATCGTTTTTATCATCCCCATTTGGAGATCTCACGCGCCTCGCGGAGACGTTGCATTAGAACCGTTTTTTATTATTCTTCAGCGGAAGAGGATCTTCAGATTTTCAAACGATTATTTATTAAAGAAATCTCGAGTACGTCGTTTAGCGTACACCCGAAACTCGCGACGGGAGAAAAGGGCCTCGTGAAATGGTCCCGATATGTGTGTACAATCTTGTAAATTATTAATTCCTTACTAAAATTACGAAGTAGATTAACTATTGCAATAATAACCGTGTAGCGAGTGTTGGTTGATTTCCGTTCCGAATGGGAACGCAGAACTGACGTGTATATACAGAGTTAAGGTTTAATATAAAAAATAAATTACTTATATTAATTCAAGATAATTCAGTTATTTCTTGTGGCCTTCCCCCCTCACTTTCAATTTTTAAGTCCCAGAAGTGATCAGAATGTTTTGTGGGAACTCTGGCAAATTTAATTCTATATAACAGGTGATGCGTAGGAACTTTCGAACGGTAAGTATGACGAGGAAACGGTTATTGTAAAAACATTTATTGGAAATCACAATGACGTAACAGCAACAGATGTAAAAAAATGCACAATAACTATTATTGATCTTACGTGTTTACCTGTCTCCCCCTCCTTCTCGCTCGTTTAAATTATCAGCCGTTATACTAATGGGAATCAGCGTGTATCAGAGATTTAAAAAATCAATGAGAAATTCATCCAAACATCCAAAAATATACTTTACAATAGACTCGTTCAGTTTCATTAGATTTCGACATTGTTACTTTTTTTTCTCTTTCTTAAAACGTATACAAAAATAGTCTAGGAGTGTGTACAATAGTCAGTTTTCTTTTTGTTAAAATATGCCTATTATTATAACTCGCGGTATCTCTGATTATTATTTTTGTTCTTTTTTTTTCTTTGCTTGCGTCATGGGAAAATGACAACGGTACAGCCGATCTTGGCATTTGGGTAAAAAATCGAATTTGGACATGATTAAACAAATTTCTAAAGTGTTTCGCGACTAATTGATTGAAACTGTAATGTACGCGGTGCCGGAGACGACAAACGTGAAACAGACAGTTGCGACATTAAATGTAAATACATGGTCGAATTATTGCCGCATTAATTTGGTCTCCTTTTGTAATTGATTCATCCGAGACGCATTAGAACTCTTTGGCTCATTTCTCGGTCAGTTTTTTAAAATGTAACAGTTCCCTAATTCAATGAAAATTATCGGACAATATATACAAATACATCTGGATCGTGATGTAACATTCATCGCAATCAAGAACGTGACGCACGAGCGTTGAAGAAAGTAAATTTTGTCAAAGTAAGCATCGCGATGAAAGCAACTTTCAACTTTATCTATTGCCTATATAAAAAACATACCCCATAAAAAAGAGACCTCAAAATTATAGTTGTGCTTTTACCGATATACCTTAGCCATGACAATCTTTACTTTATCGAGGTTCGAGAGTCACGCACCTGATTAATTAATAAATTAAACGTATCGATGATCTCCTATACACATACGTTAACACTACGTGATCTACGGGATTGTATTCTGTTTACCATTTTAACTTTGCTCTAAAGACCTCGTTAATCTCAATGAGTAATTTCTACATATCACAACGGAATTAATGTTGATGTATATTGTCAAATGGAAAACACACACACACACACACACACACGCGTATAAATCGCACAGATTGCGAAGTTTCACATGTGTGTATAGCAAATAAACATCGATAGAATTTTCATACCCGTAAAATTGTATCGCGCCAAGGCAATTGCGTAATTGATATTTCTCACGTTAAAGGAGTACGTCATCAAAGTTTAGATTGTCCAGGATTGATGGACCGTTTGCATCAATGGTTTATAAATTGATCTTTACGTTTGTTTGTTCACTTTTCGTTTCTGTTGTCAATTAAAGTAAAATATCGATCGTTCACTTGCTGCCGGTGAAGTAAGATTCGAGTTGCCTTTGTTTCGTGTAAATATTACATCACAGATTCGGGATCTTGAGAAGCTGATGCGTCGTCCTCCTCGGATCAGCTTTCCGGTACCTGTAAACAAATGTCAAATCGTAATCGTCATACTGTTTTTTTTTTAATAAAAAAATTATCCTTGCGATTTTTTATTTTTTACCTTCCACTGCAAATCATTTCCGATCGTGTACAATTCTTTGAGGGCCTCGTGCAATTTTCCACTAATCTGGAGCTCTTTGTACTTGTGATAAAGCTCGAGTGCCGCCCGAGCGTCTTCCGTTGAATCGTGAGTCTCGGATTGTATTTTTTTTCCCAAGAAGTGCCAAGTTAAAAATCGCAACGACACCATACGTCGATGCGGCAAGTGAAACAGCAGTACAGTATCTACAATCTGTTCCGGTGGAACAACTAAATTAATCACCCTGCAAAAAAAAAAAAACAAAAACAAAAGTAACGACGGCATAATCACACATCATTCAAAGAGTGCCAAAGTTCGGCGACGGCCGCACGATTCTCTACCTAAAATCATTTTTCAGTCCATGACCGACAAATATAATTCCATTGTCTACCAAAAATCGTAATTTTTGGTACGTTGATTTGAGCGTCGTAAGATGTTTACTGCTGAAATTAGCGTCCAAATCGCCGGGTTGTATACCGCTGAATTTGGTCAAATAATCGACGACCTGCTCTTGAGTGCTTATGTAGTCGTCTATGAACGGTGTACCCTCCAGCGGTCCGTGCCTGTCGGTGCAAACGCAATTTGTTTTAAATAAACGCCCGTAGAAAGTCAATCGTCGCGGGTTCATAATATTAAATTACGATACTAATGTGAAAAAAGCTTTTTTTGACGAGTGTGAATTTGCAGCACAAGCCGGAGCCGAGTATTGCAATCACACGAGTATAGTACTAAATTTAATTTCACAAGGTGTGAAATACAATCATTTGCCTCAAAACGTTGGCCCTTTTTACATACCCGCGGATACACGTTATCCTGGCTACCGACATATGACTCGGTTTGATCGTCGACATTTTTCCGTCGCTCCTCAACTCGGATTCTTTTTGATTCAACGTCACGAATTCTGCATCTATCCCGACCAGTTCTCCTGCGAATCATTACAGAAGTGAAACAACCTCTCCAGTGTTTAATACGGAAATAATAGCAACGTCTTGTTTCACCTTTCTTCGGCGTTTCGTCCGAAGCCAAAGGCGTGAACGTTATACCCCGAGTGCCGCCGCTTCGAGCGATGCATTTGTCTTCGCCAAACACGTCGTAGGTTAGCGGACTGACGAAAGAGGACGAAGACTCGGCTACAGGTACCGCAGTGTAATGGAGAATACAAGGGACTTTCCAGTCCAAGTTGAACCAAACAGCCTCCTGTGGGGTTACGGCTGATATGCTACAAAGGGTCGAGATATAATTTTGAATTATTTAATTAATAATTAAAAAAATAAAGTATTTGCAGATACGAATAAGAGAATCGTGAATGAAATTTTTTTTTACCTAAAATCATTGAAGATATACCACTGGGCTACGGCACTGCCAGTCGACCTTTCGTGATAATTTGGACCGACGCGTATGAGCGCTACAACGTGTCGCCGATCGTCGCTGGCCTTGTCGTCTACGTAACACACGACAGCGCTCAGGATGTACTGAACTTTCGTGATCTTTTGTGAATTCTCTTCGTCACCGCCGCAGTTCGCGATATCGTGAATTTCCGAAGCATCGTAAATCGAGGCGAGAGATTCACCTTCGTCAAAATTTGTCAAATCGTTCTCCGAATCGGTTTGCAAATTGTTGTCACCCTGCCCGTTTTCCACCATCACTTTGGACTTGCTTGTGTTGCCGTTTGTTTCGTCGAACGGACTGAGTTTGTCGAGTTTCTCCACCGACAACTCGCCGTTCTCGTCGAGGGTTACCTCGATCACGTGGGGAATCCAGGAGTGCGAGTAGTATAGGTGACTCGGAGGTGTTGGAGCTTGTACAGTGACTGTCGGAGGCGCCGGAGATGACTGAGTTGGTTCTAAAAAAAATGGTGGTTCATCAGATATATATATTAGCAGATTGATAGATCCGATCTGTAGTTCCTCGCAGCTTGACTGCGAGATTTATATTTTCCTCCATGTATAGTCTCAGGATCGGATTTTAAAACGTTAGTTTCAACTTAAGATCGCTCTTTATATGGAACTTAAGGCCCAGGTTTAACCCGAATTTTATTGTAGACTTAAGATCTATTTGAAGATCGAAGTTTGGACCGAACTTCACGGCGTGCTTAAGATCCATCGTAAGTTTGAACTTAAGTCTGAACTGAAATTCGACCCACAGACGGTTAAATGCGAGAATACAGTGAATCCCACATACCCGCATCTTTGCCGATATGCCTGAATCTGCAACCAGCCCTTATACAATTAATCCCGTAGCGGCACAACTTTACGGTATTGGGTATGGGACTCGAGGATGGACTGCTCTCCTTTCCATTCATTATTTTCTGAACTACAATGTCCATCTGCGACTGCCAGAACTTCTTTTCCTACAAAAATGATTTACAATTAACATATATATGGAAATAAGTTACGTCACTTTACAGTCATCGTGTTTACCTGCTGAGTATCCAAGCCGCAATTTAGCGCCAATATTTGAGGTAATTTGGTCAATCGGCGTGACTGGAGAGTCGGCGCAAATTTTTGGCAAATATCGCACCAAGCGGGCGTTATTTTTTCGGGACGTAAGCTCCGAGCTAGTATTTTTGTGAACGGAATTTCTTCGTCTGCAACAAACATAGTGAGCGTATTAAAGAAAGGTACATAAAAAGTTATTTATTATTTAAAAAAAGATGAACTGGAGCGAATCTTACTGGGACTCGTCGTTTCCGGATACACCAAGTTGCACAGTAACATGATAGAATTTTTCGAAGCCTCCTGACCGCATTTGAGACAGCGATGTATGTGCATCTGTTCGGCTCCGAAAGTCCGACTGACATCAGTTTCCTCGTCGCGAACTTCCGGTTCTTCGGGAGATTTTTTGCTGGTATTGTCTGAGCATAAAATATGGACAATGCGTCAGAAACACGAAGCTCGTGGATAAGTGACAATAAAAAAAGACGTTAATAGAAAAATCACTGGGGGAATACTGGGGCACCGCAGATGTAATGAAAGTAGAAGAATAGTTAGCTGTAGCAGTAAATTACAGGGCAAATTAAACTCCCGATACATACTTCTTTCGCCCCTTTCGCCGCGCTCCGGTCCATCGAGTACAGTCTTTCGGGGGTATTATACGATCGCATTGATTACCTACCAAGGAAGATTTGGAATCCCGAGCAAAATCGATTCCCCTTGTCTCGAACGGGCATCGCAAGCGGAACTAGTGGCGTTACTAGCTTTCACTTGGCGTAATCGCAAATACAAGCGTACTACGGAACGGATGCGAGTAAAAAAAAAGTAACGAGGAAGTAGAATGATATAAAACGCTTTTGTAATTTAAGTGTAGGCTGCGGTATCGTGCATATACTCGACCGAGAACGAATTTACCTATCTCAAATATTCTCGAGTCGAGGCGAGGCTCTAGTGAGTTTTGCTTCTTCAACAGCCGACTAAAGTTCTGTGCGAAACTTTGTGAAAAATACAAATTTATATAAATATATTTCATATGCAAGTGACACGAAAATACTTTATAAACTGTTTAATCCTTTTTTAAACCTTCGAAAAGCGTAAATTTTTTTTACAAGTATGAAGATTTGAATATACCGGTGGGTTAATGCATTTTTTCTGAATTTAAGGAGGTGTATCGCCTGCGGTACACCCCAGTACAAAACTCACTAAGGCTTCCATAATAATTCGATAGATGCTCCAGTTGCAATATCCTAAGAATACAAGAAGGTGGTGAAAGAACTCTACGGTGTTCCCGTAACTACACGTAAAAACCCGATGAATCAACTACTCGTCAAACGACATTAGAGATGCTTACGTCGTTATATAAAACCGTCTCCGAAATCCTCTTGGTATCCTTCGGATATATCGCTGCAGCCGGAAATTCAGTTGAGAAAAAATAATAATTTGAGGTAAAAATGTACGCAAAAAAAAAAGAAGAAAAGTTTGAACTATTCTGTTTTGTTTGAAAAATAAACACAAAAAGTGCCCAGTGTAGGGGTTACACGTGAATTGTGTTTACCTTTCGATGTAATCCACATATATTTACCATCCTCCTCTTGCTTACGACGTTTCTTTTTCTCTAGATCGTGACTCTTGTAACGCGACCCTAGATCCTGGAGTATGCTAGGAAAATCTTGCTCGTTATATACAAACTGGGGACATTTCGGGCCGAGCTTCAAACGCGCGGCTTCCTCCTCCTCTTGCTGACGCTTTTTCGTTTCCAGTATCTCGTAGTGCATCTGATGTAGGATGAATCTGTTCCAACTCTGTCATATCTCGATGAGTCAACCAGCCGCTCTAGCGTTTTCGGTCTTAAACCTTCATTTTTTTTAAGGAGAAAAAAAAACTTTACCTGTATTAGCCTGATCAGACTGATTTTTCGCTTAGCCTCCGGATGAAGATCGCTGAGAATGAGTCCGAGGGCCGAGGCTTCGGGCACTGTTCTAAAAGCCCTCAAGAAATTTGCCGCCTGACAAGGCACCCCCCTCGATGTATCCAACATGTGAAACAGGAAGCCCAATTCGCACGATAGGCAAAATTCTTTTTGGCACGAATGCGAAAGCAATGCTATTCTAACGGGCCCGCAGTAATACAGCAGCTGTAAAATGACCAATGAAGATTTGTGTGATTCTTTTTTTAATTTCGGATATGATGAACGAAGACTTTCGGGAACTCCAATTATTATTACACTTACTTGAAGCATAGCATTGCAATAACTGTTGGGAAGCGTGGCTTCAAGGCCGGAGAAACTCGTGAGATTGTACTGATCGAAGTCAAACTCGTCGTAACCGAGTCTCGAATATTTCACTTCGATTTTACGGTAACGCTTAGGTATAGCTATGAAGCTACCGTCCTCTGTTTTAGCCCGTGATTCACTTGCGAAAAGCTTTGTTACCAAGCCACGCCGTTTTTCCAGATTGTATGGAATCTGCAAGAATTCGTAGAATTTACTTATTGAGTTTTTTTTTTTTCACCAGCGGCAAACATTAATGATTATGAATTTATTTTTGTCATTCAATGTGCACGTAATTAGAAGGCATTCCGTAGTAACGTGGACAAAAGTAAATTAAGATGAAACCTAAACTATAGAGAGACAGACAGAGAGAGAGAGAGAGAGAGAGAGAGAGAGAGAGAGAGAGAGAGAGAGAGAGCACGTGATGGGAGTGTTAGCAAGCGTCATAAATATTAAAGTTAGCCATATGCATATCTCATAGAGCCTTTATTGTATCCAAATACAATTTTTTTTCTTATGTTTTTTGTTTTTTTTCTTCTTCGGTTACACATTTTCGTTTCAGCCGTATATATGCTATCTATTATTAATGGCATACAATAATTGAAAGAAAAGAAAAAACAAACAGAAAATGCAGCAGATCTTTAGCAAACAGTTACTGGGGCAGCGTTTACGCATCGATGTCGCAAAATATGTATATCATCGTTCGACATGGAAATTGTGAAAGGACAATTCCCGTGTCGCGACTTCTAGTCGACTAGCTTATCAAAGTATATCACATTGTGTTTATTTTTTTGCTACGCGTTTTATAGACTACGATTATTGTGACAGTAGCCGATCAGTCTTGTCCGTATTTAATTTCTCTCGCTTTTAGCAATCAATTGCTATAATCGCATTAGAACGTAGTTATCATCAAAATACTATATACACCGCTTCTATTTAATTCTATCACTGGCTTCATTGTACAGCTTATCAAGTTTAAACATTATTGTTATTGGTTTTTTAAATATTTATCTTGTTTTTATCGTTTTTAATAACACCGTGAAAAAAATTCGTATGAAATTTAATGTAACGAACTGGAAGTTTTTATGCAAAAACTGGTATATTAAATTTCATGTACAATTGTGATGAAAAATGAATGTTTAGTGTTAAAAACATTGAGAACACTTTTTAAAAATAATTTACTTCATTTTGAATGAAAAAGTATATTAATTTTTCATCACAATTGTACATTAAATTTAATGTACCAGTTTTTCGATAAAAACTTCCCGTCCGTTGTAAAAAAAATTTACAAATTTTTTTTATACCAAATATAAAGCAAAGTAGATGAGCGCATTGGCAGCATATCACAATCGATTGAACTCGAAGATGGAAGGTAACGAACCATATCGTCGAACAAGTGCAAAATCGGATTATCAACAGCTAGTTATTTTCTTTCGTTCTTTTAGATTTGTTATTGGGGTGACTATTGTTTTCTAATATAGATAAAAAACATTGCAACGGAGATTCCTAACAATGCTAACATTCTTGCACGATTTATATAAGCTTCGGAAGGATTGAAGAATTGGGCAGGATCATGGATAATGGCGGAAGGTCGGAGGCGTGAATGGTAGTAGCGTGGGAGAATATTGTTTTCTCACTTGATTTCTGCGGAAGGCCTGCGGATTTGGCGCGTAACCGATCGTCCCCTGCATCTTCATCGTGCGCAATATTTCCGGATCGATTGCCGGTGTTTTCCTGCAGACAGCAAACATAATATTAACATTTCGAGAAACTGGAAACGAAGATTTTTTTTTTTCACTCGCCGATCGGCAACGTACCGATAGATTTTTTTCAAGAACTCCTCGGGCCAATCGCTCACCAGCGACAGCCCGGCGTACATCATCGGTATCGTGCTCAGTGGCGTCACGTTATCGTCGAGAGCTATCGGGTCGAGGGTCTCGACTGGATCGGCAAATTCTGTAGGCCTATAGCGCGTGAAAATTTTTTTTGTAAAATTGAAGTAATAAATTCATAAATTCTCAATATTCGTATACACGATATTTACTGACCGTGAAAATGCATTGAATTGCGGATCCGGACTGTTGGTCGCCATGAGATGCAGAGAACCAGCTGAATCGCCGAAACTGAGACACTTCGATGTCGGCGATACATCGAACGATAAAACCATAGCCCCACCCGTCGCAACCTGAATCGAAAGGATGCGATGTTGACACAGCGTTTTTATCGGAGTTCGGTGAACTCGTAACGATAGTTTATAGTACCAATTTCTTTACCTGATATAGGCAAGTTAAGGACGGTTGAACGTCAGCATAAATAGTGTCGAGTAGTTGCATCTGGCCCATAGGGGATACAACTGCTAGACGACTAGAGTAGCTAGGAAGGAACTTCAGAAGGAGCGGATATACCAATGTTGTGACGGGAGTCAATGCTCTCATTTGTCTCAGGTCATACACCATCAGGAATCGATCTACCGAAAGCCCCTGTCGACTACGGTAATAAGTGCAATTACTATGAATGTCGTGTGCAAACTTTATCTGGAGAATTTATGTTAGTTCATAAAAAAACCACGATTTCAGACAGAGTTGGGCGTTGTAAAAATATAGCGGACGTGGCGTTTAGTCGCCGTTCTTGTGTTATTCGTTGAACATTAAGCGATACTTTAGTATAGATGGGCGCCAACTTTGTGATCGGTCATTTTTTTGTCAATTGACTGTCACGTGACCGTCAATTGACTGTCCGGAAATAACCGCACTGTGACAACAGTGACATTAATTCTAAAAATCTCCGCGTACACGGCACACTTCTATACTTTGGTGATTAAACTCGTACAATCATGAATTACAATTTTGCACATAAAATCGATGGATAAACTAAAGTTGCTTTCAATCGACCCGTAAGCCGGAATCACCAGCGGTGTTAATAATTTGAATAATGAAAAGAAGAATTGCCCAACTCTCGGATCATTAATACAATTAGTATACCTGTTACTGAATCCACAAGTGACAAGATAATTGCCTTGCACGTCGAAATCACTGAGAGATCCCGTGTGGGTCTCGAGAGTGTGCTCGACCGAGAGGTTGTTCGGATCTCGGAGATCTATTCGTCCCGCTGGATTACCGGCACAAACGAATTTACTGTGCTTTCTCAGTATCGCACAGCCGTGCTCGCCCACGTTAATCAATCCTGTCTCTTTGCCTCTGGTCAGATTGAAATCAATTATTTTCTCCTGATGACCACCCATTAATAACTGACTGCCCGAACTTTGAAGCATGCACTGCATGTCGTTCATGTTCTGAGATCTGTGGAAAATAAAATAAGTAACAGTTTATTCGCTCGCGCGAAGGCTATGATAGTGTTTGATTATACTTTTCTATTCTATTTACTCTTGGCAAGTTTTTTTTCAAATTGCTATTTTCTTTTTATGATAAAATGAGAGCTATACAATTTCCGCATCACAATGCAGTACATAATTCTATGTAAATAATTGGTATTTCTATATTCTTTTATTTCTGTTATTCTTTATAATTCTGTCAGATATCCAGTGATTATATGACGTTAAACAAACGAATATAAAAACATCAAATATTCTATATTTCTCAAACTGCTCGGTAAAAGCTCTCTTTCCAATTACTCTGAGTCACTGTGCAACTTTATGAGATATCACTGCACGAGCTGTATCTAGTTTCCATGGACTGATTCAACTATATATAGAATAAATTTATACCATTTGTACAAATTAATTGATTAGAATTGAGATAAGTGACATAGTTCAATCCCGAATGTTTTTTTCATACGTATGTGTGAACAGCGGTATCCCTCTTCTCAACTGACATCGTAGCGCGCTTTGGGTAAGCACCAAAATGCCCTCTTCCACTGGATGAATGTGCCGAACCTCCTGAGTGGCATGAACTTGAAAGGAAGTATACTTTTGCAATGTTGAGCCATAGTAAGACGTTACGTGTCCCTGAAAAAAATGTATCTCCGTTAGACAAAACAATCTACCGTAACCCAATTTATAACACAATTTTTTAAATACCCCTTGATTTCCCATCCACATGAGTTCCTCCACCGTGTCGAAGGTGACCGTCGACACACCAAAACGGTGCCCGCCATCGGCAAGCAGAGTTCTCGTTTCGTGAAACTCCGCTCCCTCGTACTCCTCTCCGAACGACTCATTGGCAGAGACAAATCCCTCGGCGGACAAATCATAGCTCGATTCTTCCCCTGTGGACGTACAACAGTGAAAACAATTTAATGAATTATTCTACTTTTTCTTGCCAAGGTTTTTTATCAGAGAGAAGCAATTATTACAATGAAGTTATTATTGAATGGGGAAAAAAAAACAAACAAAACCTGGTACAGGTTATAATTGAATTATCATAATCCACGAAAGCATGAATAAAAAAATCGCGGAGTCAATGCAACGAGATTTTAAAATTATTTCGAATATAAAAAATCGTCGTAAATATTTCCAAACAGATAAGCGTGAGGTCGGCGATAAAAAAAAATTATCTATCGGCGTATCGAAAATAACCCATTGACGTCGTGTGCGGACGCGAGGAAGAAGCATCTGTACAGCTGTGCATATCACAGAGCCATCCAGCTGAGCGTCAGCTGGGATGACAAATGACGAACAAGAAAATGTGCGAAACTCTCCGAATCGATTGTTGTGTCGGTGCAAAGTAGAAAAAAAAGAGTTCGTGACACACGTGGTGGAAACTAATATGAAAAAAAAAATGAAAATAAACGAACAAAAATAAAATAGATAATATGTATCGACGAGTTGCAGAAACGATGTGGCCTCGTTAGCAGCGACAGATGATCTTGTGGCCTCGTAAACAGAGAGTGGCGTCGTTCTGTACGTGACCGAAAAAAAGTGGTAAAAAAAAAAATAAAAAAAAATGCGAAAACTTACACAGCAAATTTTGCTCGCCACTTCCGTCGACCTGGACGGACGACTCGTAGTGGCCCAAGACCGTAAAGTCCATCGTAAATTCACTTCGAATACATTTGTAGGATCGATCGGCCTATTAAATAAAACGAGTTCGAATATCGTGAGTTTGGTAATCGGCCTCGTTTCTCATAGCACACGTCAGTCGCCTTGGCAACTGTGCAACAAGCTAACTGCTTCCCACGGAAAACCTCTTTTCGCCAGCTCGTTCGTGGCTCCTTGCTCACGAGTCGCACACGACGCTGCACATTTATCAGTCACAAATAACGTTGTGTTGACGAAAATTTTGAGCGCTATACGTTTAATTCAAGATTCCGTTTTTCTGCGCGTTCCTTGTCGGAGGACAAGCTTGTGGCCTTGAGACTAGCGACATCTGGATCGGGGGGAACTCCGATGCGCATGCGCGCCTTTTTCGGCGGGACAATTTCGAACCTGTTCAATGTTCGACAAGACGTCTTTGTTAATTGTTGCTTGTGCCATAATATTTTTTTTTATTCAACGTACAAAGAAAAATTTATAAAAATGAAGAATGGAGAAATGGATAAAAATTGAAGAATGGAGAAATGGATAAAAATGGAAGAATGGATAAATGGATAAAAATATTTTTTTTACATTCATATACATATATTTCGAAAATATGATTGTGTTACAGATATCACATCGAGAATTCGGTAGATCACAGAAGAAAATTCTTGCTTGAGGTTTCCCTTTTAAACATTTATATGGATCCCGCAACGGATTGTCGTATGTCAGTATTGACACGTTTGATTGTATAGCAGCGATAAGTCTCATAAATTTCATCATTGATTCGATTGTACATTGAAACGCTATCGTACGATGGCTCTCGTAGATTAAAATTGCTGATTAAAATTCATTATTTCGTTAATCAAACATCACTTGCAGTTACAGTTTGAAAAAACACGAAGTATAACGACGCGCAGTAGATAAGTACGTAAATTTCATTGATATTGGACGGCTCGAGTATACCGTTATCGTATAACAAGAGTATTGCAAAACAATGAGTCGGAATTATGAGCTACGAATAGGCTGAACGCACCAACGAATGATCTGCAAATTCTTTCTTTTTTTTACGTAACACTCATGTACATATTAAAATCTAGTAAAATCTCTTCATCAACTGTTTGATCGGTGTTTGACCAAACTCTCAGAAACATCGCGAATATTATTGGGAGATAATTGAAATCGACATAACGCGAATCGATCGATGCACAAAACCTTGAATTACGAAACTTCTAGCGAAGAAAAACGATAACAATGAGTATCGCAAAATTGGAAGCTGCAAAACTCTTCGAGAAGTCCTTCGGATCCCAAGGGAGCGATTGGATTCTAATCCAAATTTTGTGGACGCTATGAGATCGTTGTGATTTCTTCGGAGATCTAAAAAAGAAAACAAAAAAAAACCAAATAAGTTAGTGCGGTAAAAAAGCATTCCTCGAGTCTACATGCTCAACGGCTTACCTGTCCGTCGTGTAAAAGAACGTTAATTCATTCGGTGACAGACACTCGTAGTCTGTCGATCACAAAACAGCAAAGTATCACCGGACAGATTTATTGTTTGCGGACTCATTGTAAATATCATCAACGGGTGATTCTTTTTTGCATTTTTTTTTTTGCTTAAAGTCTCAAACGACGCTGCATGCCTGTTGGAAATGCGAATCGAGCAATCAATCAGTATCCGCGAATAGCTCGGCAGTCTCAATGACGACGAATCAAGTGAGCACGTCGATGAAGAGCGGACGTGAAGACTCCGGCTTCGAGGGCCTCCGAGTTGATTGATGGACGTCTCGCCGCCGAGCGTGTACTCGGGCTATCGCCCGCTGTTGCGGTTGATGCATCCATTGTCTCCACGAGGTAAGTCGGAAAGGATGAACGTCGCGTCAGTGGAGGTGGACGCGCACCTGTAACAGACGTTACACGACCCCTCCTGTTCCACGATACAAGTACATCGATCTCCGTTACTATTAAATGTGTAACTGTTGTCTTTTCGTGCATTGCCACATCATCGCCCTGGGCAATGTGTCGTTGGTCACAACATTATCATTATTATCGCTAAATATTTTAAGGTTGCCGCTGTGAAGATTTGACCGCCGTACCGAGAAGTCGAAGGGCAGATCGGTGCATCCCCTGCAACTCGAACGATCTTTGACTTCTCATAGGGGCCCTCGGTATAAATCGTCCTTGGATCATTAGTTCAACAGTCGACCCCTTCCTCGAACCGGCGGTTTCGACGGCGGAGGTATCCTGAATTTTCAGGAATGACGATTAAGACACGCCTCATGCTTTAGAAATGGAAAGAAAAGAAGTACAATGTTATGCCTAGTCTAATGAGAGACGGACAGCCAGAGACACAGAGAGTCACACGTATAAAGAGGAAGACAGTAAAGGAGGAAAGACAGTAAAGAAGCGGAAAAAAGCGATGCGAATGATGTTAGAAAAAGGCGGTTAGAAGCGATGATGATGTCGTTGAGTTTTTTTTTGGGTACCTTCGGGTTGATGAAGCGTATTCGGAGTACTTCGACGAAAGCCGCGACAGCTGAAACTATAAGCATCATAGCGAGAATGTGTCCTGTTACGGGAATGGATTTCGGTCTGGCTGCCCTTATTTCGTCGATGGTTCCATTGTAATTGTACGCGACAGCGGTTTCCTTCTTGTCGCTCGCGCAGACGGTCTTCTCGACGGGTGAATCCGAGACGGTTTGCTTCTCGAGCTTTTTTCCACGAGTCCTCGAGTACGTGCAGTTCCTGTCGTAATTGCTGAAGAACGCCGAGACCATCCAGTATTTGTAATCGAGACCGGGGCACAGTCGCCTCTTTCGAAATTGCATCGAGTTCAAGAAGTCCATCGGAAATATTTTACTGCCATTGGAGTCGCTCGCGTTCTGCACCTCGTACGACGTGTCGAGAAGCATTTTGGACGGAAGGAACAGAAGACCGCTGAATATCAGCAGAATCAGAGCTATGCTGAGATTGATGCCTAGATTAACGTCTATATTCAGTTTCACGGGGATGTTGAAACGTTGAGGCTGCTCCGTCTCCGCCCCGTTCTTCGCGTCGACGTATTCCTGATCGACGCTCTCCATTGCCCGCGAAAAAATCTTGCCGAGCGTGGAAAAACAAGCGTCTCTTCCCGGCGATGCTCGTGGCGATTGCAAAACTTCTCGCTTATTCCATCCTCGAGAATCAAACCAATTTACTCTTCACCTCGATTCACCAGCGTGACAATTCCCCTGGTCTTACTCCGCGTGGTGATGCAAACTGTTGCGCGTCCGGTAGTCGGGACTCGAGTCTGCCTTCGGATATTGATTCCCATGAGGATGGACCGAGTGCGCAGGGCACGGCGAGCAACCCTGACATTCCGGCGCCGAGCTTTCAGCTATCCGATGCAAATCGATCATCTCCTGCAACCAAAAAAAAAAATAAAAAGCTATTTGGTAACGGAGAAAGCGGTGGAGCTTATTTATAGATCTACCCATGAATTGGGCACCCAAATTACTTGCAAATATGCGGTTTAAACTAATGCGGCATGTAAAAGTCCGCTATTGGGTACTCTATAAAAAACGTTAAATAGTTTAAAAAACTAATTAAAACGTAGTTGGTAAACACGACCATCGTCGAGTTAGGAGCTATTCGGTGCAAATCGATCATGTCGGGCAACCAAAAAAAAAGTTAATTAGCGACGGGGGAGGTGGTAGAGTTTATTTATAGATCCACCCTTGAATTCGCCTCCCAAATCACTTGCCGTGATGTAGTTAAAACTAATACAGCATGAAAAAGTACACTATCGGCGTATCGAGTACACTATAAAAAAAGTTAAAAAGTGAAAAAAAAAAATTAAATCGTTGTTGCTAAATGGGATCATCGTCGACTCAGGAGCTATCCGGTGCAAATCGATCATGTCGTCCAACGAAAGAAATTAAAAAAGCTATTTGGTAACGGAAAAAGTGGTGGAGTTTATTTATAAATCCACCCTTGAATTCGCCTCCCAATTAACTTGCCGTGATGTACTTAAAACTAATGCAGCATGAAAAAATCCGTTATCGGGTACACTATAAAAAAATCGTTAAATAGTTTTTAAAAATAATTAAAACGTCGTTGCTAAATGGGATCGTCGTCGACTCGGAAGCTATCCGGTGCAAATCGATCATGTCGTGCAACGAAAAAAAATAAAAAGCTATTTGGTACGGAAAAAGCGGTGGAGCTTGTTTATAGATCCACCCTTGAATTCGCCTGCCAAATCACTTGCCGTGATGTAGTTAAAACTAATGTGGCATGAAAAAGTCTGTCATCGGGGACATTGTAAAAAAAAAAAGTTGAAAAGTTTTAAAAAATAATTAAAACGTCGTTGGTAAATGCGATCGTCGTCGACTCAGGAGCGAGGGGTGCGACGTTACTGACGTCGTGATCCGACTGTATAGGAGATATCAAATTAAAATTGGCATCTTTTCGCGAGCAACAATGGGACCATGGATAGGCAAACTTTTGCTGATCCCGATGCTCCTGGAGGGCCAACAAAGGAAGCGCCTGTGTTGCCAGTGGCGGTGTCGGCGTTTATAAAAGTAATAAAACAATCGAACAACAAGTCTCAGGAGAGTGAGTACGGCTGGTGCGGAGAGAACCGCGAAGAAGAAGAAAGAAGAAATATGTATACGAAGAAGGTCGGGAAAGGTATAGGGATAAAGAGAGCAGGAGTGTGCGCGATTGGCCGGGTGGAGGTGAAAAGAGGAAGGCAGCAGGAGCAGAGGAACAGCGAAAGAGAGTAAAAGGAAGAAATGAAACACACGAGAACAGCGACCCGACCCGACCGACCGGTAGCCCAGCCAGCACACGTATATCTTGCTCTGCTTCACCACACTCCGATTCCTCGAGGTTCTCAAAGACGAAACTCTCTCGATTTTACGTACCAATGTGTACTCTCAACAATAATTTAAGAAAAAGAAGAAGAAAAAAACAGTTTCATTACCGATATAAATTTTACACTCGCACAAAAGTTATTACCATCAATTTTCTTTCAATCTTTCCCACTTCAAATTTGACGATTATTTTCGGTCCGGCGAGAAGCATTTCTGGATAAAAACGGCAAAAAAAATTATCAGCTATCAATAGCCAATAAAAGATATTCGCAAAGTTTGCACAAGGGAAGACTATTGGGATGTTCTGAGCAGAGAAGTGAATATGCGAATCGGAGGTTAGGTTGAGAGCCCGGGTATGTAGAGCAGATGCTGGCCATCGCAGTGCTAGCGGGGTGCGTGATTTTTCACCGCGGACAGCTCCTCCTTCGAGAGACCCCGCACATTCCACCTTCAGTTCCACTGGTGCTTCTGCAGGCTTCGCCGCCTGCTCTCCTCTCGTTCCTCGCTTCCTCCTCGACCTCTCATCTTTCACTCCTCGTTCACATCCATTTCGTACCTGTGGACTCCGAATGATCTCCGCGGGATTAAAAACATTTGCCACAGCTCTCGCGATCTTTGCGGATCAGCTCAATGAAGAAGAAATCAATTAAACCAGTAACGAAGTGCGTTGTGCGCGGTCTCTTTACCGCCCATGCAAATGAGGCTTGAACGTCGAGCCCATTTGACGTCGCAGCTTTGTCGGTGTAGCTTCCTCGTATGGAAGTCATACAGCAAATGACATTAGTCTCAGAGTGCTGCAACCAAACTCCCACCGACGGTGGAGTTCCCGTCCGGATCTATTATTTTCTTCGTTTCCGGAGGCGAAGTTACCCGCGACCCAACAGCGGACGCTATGTTATTTCTACGGGTGTGTTTATCGACAGGCAAGAGAAGACATAAAAAAATAACAGCGTTTTGCGATTTCTTCCGCCGAGTGGTGGCTCCGCTTTGCAGGCCTTCCTCGCACTTACCTGCCCGGTGTGCCGGCGCGTCTCAATTGCTGAGTCTTTTCCCGGTAAACATTATCGACTGTCGTGCAAAACACGACGGACGTTTATGAAACGATTTAGTAGTGGCGCATGCCTCCATCAGCCGGCGGATAGCCAAGAGGGGTAAGAACCCCTCATAGCTCTTGGAGGAAGAAGAAGCGATCGACGAACAACGCAAAGAAAGGTTCTGTGAGGAAAAAAAATTATGAAGGTTTGAGACCCAATTTGACCTCCGTGGCAGAATCGAGCTTATGAAGGGAGGCAAAGGTCGTAAACGTGGTCGTGTCCATATATCATTGATATGCGTACCGATGGGGATGAACCACATTCGCCACTTTTAATGGATGTTGAAGAAATCCATTCGAGCTTGTTCATTCGATTTACTTTACCGCGACGATTAACATGACTACGACAACCAGCTTCCTCGCTGATTATCACGGGCGCGAACGGCTGGCGAACATACCGAAAAAAAGGTTTGATAACATCAAACTAAGCTGCGGTTGCGGATGGCGAAAGAAATATTTGGTCCATTGAACAAAATGTTTGTTAAATCCAAGTAACTATTTTTTGAAGCAACTAAATATTCGGTCAAACATCTAAATATTCGGTCAAACATCTAAATATTCCGTCAAACATCTAAATATTCCGTCAAACATCTAAATATTCCGTCAAACATCTAAATATTCCGTCAAACATCTAAATATTCTTCAGCTTAGTTTGATATTACCAAACTTTTTTTTAGATAGAGCTAATTGGTGAATGACGAGCACACAGCTAGCCGGCGATGAGCGCGGCGATCGGAACTCTCAAAAGCCGCGGTATAAAAGGCTGCAAAAGATGCACCCGAGTCGCTTTAGCTGAAGAAGACAAAAAGAAGGAAACGGACCCCCAACCATAGCGCCCGTTGATGGCGGCGTCCCGCATATCTGCGAAATTTCCATCATATAGCGTTTATGAAGTCCCCAGAAGGTACGGTGACGACGAGGGGACGAAGTGGAAGAGAAGAGGAGGAAGAAGCGGCGGAAGAATCGAGCGGAGAAAACGGTTTCAAGTGGCAAGGGAGACGGAGAGGCCGCGAGCCGTATAAGAACGAAACGGAGCTGGCTCGACGGTTCAAGACGATCGTCGAAGCACCGACATCGCAATTACGCAAATTGCGGCTCTGTTCTCGCCTCTCCTGCGGGCCTCCGCGAGGAGTAGCGAGAGCGACTGCTCCTCGGGGCCCCCAAGAGGAACCGAGGAACACCGAGCATGAAGCCTCCGCATCAACCGCGCGGACCGACTTATAGTAGTCGCCTATATAACGTGGCTACGTGAGCAATAGCTCGCGAAGTACCACAGCCGACGAACTTTACGCTGCCCCGAAGAAGCACATAATCTCGTCGCTTTCTCGCGCCTCCATCGGGCGTCTCGTGCAGCGGTGCCTCGCGCGCCGCGCCCGTTGAAAGCAATTTGAATGAATAGCTCCTCTCCGTCGCGGCGGTCGAAGAGGAGAGGAACATCCCGACGATTTTGTTGCCAGGGAGCAGCCTGCACCAGCCCCGTCCAGCCGGCAACACGTTTGCGATTATGCTCCGAGAGTTTTGCTACCGTTTTAACGGCGGATCATCATCACGTGTGCGCGCCCCGGATCCTCCGAGGTGCCAAGTCGTCATGCGAAACGCGCGTTACATCTCGGAGAGCCTCGAATGCCAACGCCTCTCTCAGACTCACCGATGTAATTCGCGCTGGCTGGCAGATGGTTCTATCCGGCCCGAGGCGAGTCTAGCTAGGGTAATCGCGAAGCAACATCCTTTTAAACAATGTTTCGATGACGAAAGGGGACTGTGCGAATAACCGAAGAAATAATCCTCATAGCTTCTCCACTGAGACTATTGGGACAATTATGAATTCACACTTGCAGAGCCTGAATAGTAATTATCAATGGCAACTTGGATTTGTTTTTGGCGCATAGATCATTCAAGTTGAAGAGCTCTTTTTTAAAGATGCTCGCGTCCTTATCTCGTGAATCGTAACGACGGTGCAAAATGTTGCTCGTATAGTCGTTCTCGCGAGTACCCTACGTGAACGTAAAATAAATATGGTTCTTTGGTGCCCCCGCGGCTATAATGAGCCGATAGGCTACTTGGTAGACCCTCGATATCTATTTTCTCTTCGGTTATAGAAAAGGGGATTGAAAGCGGAGAGCCGAGAGGATGGAGCAGTAAGGAGACTTGTTTAATCAAGGGCTTCGACTAACATTGTTCGTATCGAGTATGCAAAGTGCGCTTATCTGTTTGTGAGGCGGGCTCTGCCAGCCCGAGGCGAGACTAGCGAGGGTAATCGCGGAGCAAGATTTTTTAAAACAATGTTTCGCCGACGAACCGGATCTGCGCGAATAACTCGAGAAACAATCCCGACACTTAGACTTGCCAACTCTAAATTGTAATTATGAATTGCAACGCAGACTTGCTTAAGAGAATCGATCATTCAACGAGATGAAGTGCTCTTTTTTTATAGATCCTCGTGTTCTTATGTCGTAAATCGTAACGACAGTGCAAAGTATTGCTCGTATAGTCGTTTTCTCAAGTACCCTACGCGAAGGTGAAATAAATATGGTTCTTCGGTGCCCCTGAGGCTATAATGAGCCGATAGGCTACCCGAACTTTATAGACCCTCGATATCGATTTTTTTCTTCGGTTATGAAAAAGGGGTTTCAAAGAGGTAAACTGAAAGGATATAATAATAGAGGGTACCGTATTGTTACACCCCTAGAGGATCCCCTTGGGGTTACGGCTTCTTCGCTCTCTTTCTCCTGCTTCCTTATCAGTGTCGCCTGTTCGGTTTTTGGGTCCGGGGCTTCGTCGCGGCCCGCTAGGTGTCAGTATCGGAGATACGGCTATAGTATTGACACACCGACAGCCGGGGATGCATGGTTGGTGTGCGGCTTCAGTGATCCCCAGAATCAAGCAGAATCGTTCGCGGCCAGTACTTGGATGGGTGACCGCCTAGCCGTCCACTAACTGGCGCATTGGAACCGTTCAGCGAGAGGTCGAACTCTGAGGATTGGCGTTCGTACTCGAAGTATCGAATACGAATATACAAGACTCAGCTGGAACGACCGGTTGGATCGGTGCAGGTTTTATACAGTTTCCCTGCACCCTCGTGAGAATGCGATACAGTATGGGGGTTAATCGCGGATACAGAGGCGAATTTTACAAGCGCGGAATTAGAAAAAGTGATGAGAATAGTGGCTAGATGGTTCACAGAAAGCTAAAGCCTCAAAAGGGGATTCAGGAAAAAAGTATTGGTATTGGTAATTTTATTGCGCCCTAGTCGAACTATGGGTCAATAAGAGTAAATAATAATAAGATGTGGTTGTTGGTAGAGAAAGCAATTAATCCGATAATAACATTGTTAGAAAATATGCGGGTAAAAGTAGAATAAACTAATAATAATAATATAGTAACAGCAACACTTTCAATGAATAAGTCTAAAAAGTATATATTAAGCGAATAAGTTACGATTAAGTGAATAGGTTACGCCAATATATTACGAGGAATAGGTCTAAGAAGTATCTATTAAGCGAAGAGAGAACTGATAGTTTGATATCATTATGATCTCTCAGCTTTATGGCTGCTCGTTCGATCTTAGAGGCACATCTTTCATCGTCGGACGGCTCTTGCTGGAATAGATGATCGAAAAGGCGAGTTTTTAAGATATTGAGTGAAAGAGCTGCTTTTACGACCTCAGGGAACGTCTGCCATAGATAGCATTGAGCCGTAAGGAGTTTCCATAGCTTGGTGTGCGATGCGCTGGAATATGGAAAGTAGAGGCTTGTGCTCGAGACGAACTACGAAGAGTGTCATCTGGCCTGGGAAAGTGTTCTTGAATGTAGAACGCATATAGTCGTAGTTCGTACGTCCTATCACCGGAATTACCTTCTCAACCGATCCTTCACCTACGGGACTTCAGTCTCGGGAATCGAGCCCACGACAGTCTGGCAGTCTTCTTGGTTTACAACACCAAGGCGCTAAGGCTTTCTCTGGATCTAGTATTTTCAGTGGGTTCCGTACCACTTTATTGCAGATAAACACCCATAGAAAAATCCATTGGGTGCCGATCGGAAATCGAACCTGGGCGCGTGAGTCGCACTCCCCCGAGTAGAAATTTTCGAGCGTTACATCGGGTCCTGATAAGGCTTGATCAGGTCCTTATCAGGGCCCGATGTAACGCGTGAAAATTTCTACTCGGGCCGATCGTCTCGGTCACGGCTCACCCTAGGATAGAGTAGTAGGGAGGCTCATTTAATCAAGACTTCCGACGAATATTGTTCGTGTAGAGTGTGCAAGGTGCGCTTATCTGTTTGAGAGGTGAGAGACGATCTGAGCTTAGATGCAGGTGGAATTGCTCTACCAGCGGTACGGAACACGCGGGCTAATATCTAAACGAGTTAACGCGATCCGATCGGAAGCCCAAACGGGAAGGATACGCGCGGAACGAAGGAAAAGCACAAGACCGAGAAATGGCGAAGGAAGCTGTAAGCAAATAAAATGAGTCTATCGGCGCGCTAAGACGTTGCGTACGCGGCTCGTTGCGCCGATAGGGCCGAGAGTACAGGAAGGCAAAGGGTCGACACAGAGGCGAACGAGAGAAGGACGGAGATTAAAGGATGCAAAAAGGCAAACGTGGAAATTCACGCAAAGTCGTAATTAGCCGGTGGAATCGGCTTCTTGGGCTACTCGATAATCGCGATAATTTATGCCCAGTGCACCGGCCACTTGCCGAGATAGGCTGCCGCTCGCGCACCTATACACCTCTCTCTCGACGACGGAGTACTACCGGTATATCCGAACGCGCACTGTATCCCCATGCACAGCCGTATATGTATAAAGAAGTGGTATATGTGAAAAAATAAAAAATAAATAAAACGCGCTGCGAAATGTCGCCCAATTAACAGGGAATTGGAGCGTCGAGGTCGTGCATACGATCGAGCGACGTTAACGACTCGCGTTTTCATGCCCCGCTAGCATCCCGCCAAAGCGGTTTGCCATTAACGCGCGAGTTAAACCGGGGGTTTAAATATACTGGCGGATATGAGGGAAGGGGAAAAAGGCATTTGGGTACCAGAATGAGAGGTTCGAGCGAGCGGGTTCTTCGCGGGGCTGTTTTGTCCTGGATGCATGAAGATATAATATGATAACTATATCATATTATCTATATCTGCATATCCGAGAGACCGAGAGCTTGAACTTCGAATCGGACGAGTTTTACGATTTGATTTTTCGACGACCCTCGCGGGTCATGATATTCGTTGTATAATCATAATTTCACGGTTTACGTGCACTCTGGAGACAACGATGAACAATGATTCGTAGAGAAATGTTAAGAAGTAACTCAATCAGCGAGAAACGAGAGTGGAGTTTGTCGATATCTCTATAAAGCATCGACACGGATTACATCGTATCCTTGATAGATAAACAGCTGGCAGGAGACCGGGAGATAATGTAATACTCTAGGGCAATGTCAGTCGGGCTAATTAGCGAGCATTAACATTAATTCAACGGCTGAGCGTGTACACGATACGCTTACATAACACATACACTTAGCCCGTGCGCAACGCAATACCGCGGTGGATACACTCTCCCGTGCGTTTAAACTCTCCGTCTGCATCGATAGAATTTTTTTTCTTTTTTTTTCTTCGGCTGAAAATGACACGGCAAGATTTACCGCCGCACGGAGATACAATCTGTTCTGCATATCGAATGGGCTATCAGTCGCCCCTTTACAACGGACGCCGGACCCTGGATCTGTTCGAACCTAATCTCAGCTAGAATGCTACAGTCAGCTCCGGAGACACATACATTTCCTTCGCCAGACCTGGCAGACACTACCGACCCGGCCAATTTTTTTTTTTCTACCTGATATAATTACTCAATATTGTGCGCCAGCGAGAAGTTCAACAAGGCTGATAAGGTGCGTTAATGGAGTCGTCACAAGGGACACAGAGATGGCTATAGATATACAGAAGTGGAAAGCCTCTCAACTTCGACAGTTCACTCGGAGAAACAAACCGATAGCCGAGGGGTGAATATACTTACAGTATTCACGATACCATCTTGGACACAGTAAGAGAGAAGAGAGGCGTAGGTAAATCGGCAGGTTGAACGACATTTCGTGAGAGGCCGAGAAGTGCAGTTCATCGGCTTCGCCGTCCATCAGTCTAATAATGACGCTGCTTCAAAAAATGTAAAAAAAAGATCTGTAGTGACAAGTTCCACAATTTGTTTTCTGTGCTCCGAGCAGCGGCCGATCGAGTTTGAAACCACTCCGTAGATCTATCGCGTATCCATACACGCGGAGTGTAGTTGCCACCGCGGTCTTCCCTCCCGTCAAATTAACGAACAATTTTTGTTTTTCGTATTTTTTTTGGTGTTTTTCATCCGCGATATAATAAACACAAGCAGAGAGAGCAGCCTTATACGGTCGGGGAGCATTGACATTGGAGGATAAGTCGAGGGAGCAAGAGCGATATCTTCTCCCATCTCTCACCGCACGGCTCCACAGTTCATGTTACATACCTGCTATACCTGTGGATATAAGTGTTGTGTACCCCCCTCGGTTATTACTTATTTATGCGTCGTGGCGCAAAACCCGTTTGACGACGACGACGCCGACGACGACGACGGCGACGACGACGGCGGCGAGTGCGAACGAGGCCGAAGCTGGGCCTTCGTGACGCGTCCTTCGCATCGTAGAACTAAAAAAAGAAAAAAATAAGTAAATAAATAAGTAAAAAAGATTTCCGATATGAGACTGGAGTCGGGATCAATGAGCCCGATCGAGTTTTCCGTCGGGCTTGCTACCCCCTTTGCATTTTCGGACTTTCAAAATGGCCAAAATTGTTTTTGCGAAATATCGAATTTCTGCCACCGACATTCGATTCAGAAGACCCATTTTCATAGGAAATACGGAAGACCGGAATCTTTTTGGAAATTTTTAAAATTGACCATTTTCAGGATAGGAAATGCTATG